>JBBPOM010001172.1:0-13174 GCA_038091455.1 Leccinum uliginosum | reverse complement strand
AACTAAAGCAAGGGCTGCAAAGAGTATCGATCCAAACGAGCTCGCAATTCAAGTTTCCGGCATCGTCGCCGATACACTGATGAGCAGGCTGGCAGCAATTGGCCTGACTTCAGACGCGATCCAGCAGCTGACTGCGGCGGCAGAGGCACAGCGCGCTGCCACACGGAACGACATCGGTCGTGCACCCACGTTCCCTATTCAAAACGCCGCCGTCCCCATGGAGGTAATAGAAATTCCTTCGTCCTCCCCATTCCCTCCGTCCTCCTCTCTCGACTATCCATTCATATTCACACCTCAAACGTGGAAACCAACCGATGAATTCCCTGTTTCCGTCAAACCTCCTCAGCCGTCACCCTCAAAAGCTTCCCTTCCGTTCTTTCTATTCGACGAGGACGAGGACGGCATACCTTCGATCAGCTCAGAGGTACGACTCCCTGGCCAAAGAAAAAGGGCCCATGGTGCGCCAGAGCTTTCCAGCCAAAACACCTTAGAGCCCTCAAGGCCGTTGAAGAGGCTGCGGCAGGAAGAATCGAGCGTTATTGAGGAAGGGGATGATACGGATTCCTTGGATGATTTCGTGGTACAGGACACCCCGACGCCTCCTTCGGTTGCCTCCCAAGGAGGTCGAGAAGGGTTGCGAATCCGGCACCTGCCGCATCCTGTTATTTACAACGAATCAACGGTGCGAGGGAACGTCCGAGGCGCCATCCAGACGCTCGTAGGGAACGTGCTAGCACGGGAGAAGAACGAAGCCCAAATGCTGGGTATCCTTATGGTGATGCGATGCGATAAGGACACGGTAGTCACCATGCGGACGGGTGGGGGAAAGAGTATGCTGTGGCTGGTGCCCGCTCTGTTGGACCCGCACGCGAAGTTCATCGTAGTCTGCCCGTTCACGGTCCTCTTGGACGAACAGTGCGAAAAGGCACTCAAGGCAGGGATCAGAGCAATCAATTACTCGCAGTCGAGGGTGGTTCCAGCGGACGTACAGATCCTTTTCGTGCAAGTAGAGCACGTCGGGGGCCAACCTTTTTCAAAGTGAGTGCAATTGGTTTGACACCGTGGATGTAAGCTAACAAACCGATTGGGTAAGCATGCTCACTGGTGAGAATTCTCCCACATTCACGGGACTCTTCGTCGACGAGCACCACGACCAGCTGGGATGCCCGAAGGATCGTTGTTCTAGTTGGAAAAAACTTGCAAAGTGGGCTTCGACTTCGCAGATGCCCATCTTTTTGTTATCCGGATCCGTGCCGCCTAGGTTGGAGAAGCGATTGTTGAGGACCTACCAGCTTAGAGAAGGTACAACGACGTTCATCAGATCAGCAACTCAACGAGCTGAAATCGGACTTCACACAATTCATCTCAACCCACTAACGGACGACGCCGATCTGGCCAACCTCGTGCGTTCGCTGCAGGGCAGGCTGACAGAAGAAGAACGTATGCTTGTTTTCTTTGCCTCGTGCGGTGCGGCAGACAGGTTCGGGTTGGAAAATCGGTGCGCGGTCTTTCATAGCAACCTCCCCTTGTGTGGAAACACCAAGGGTTACAACCTTGACCGTTGGGACCGGGGAGAATGCAAAGTGATGGCATGCACGACTGCTTTCGGGGCGGGAGTGGACAGGGCCCACGTTCGATTTGTAGTGATCCTGGAACCGACGTACAGCCTCTTGACCACGATTCAAATGGTGGGGCGTGCAGGGAGAGATGGGAAGGAGTCACACGCATTCTTTGCTACGGTGGAGAGCAATGGAGCGTCGTTTCAAGACCAACAAGACCCGGGCCTGGTTTGGGAGCTGGGCCAACTGATCCACAAGGACCAATGCAAGGTATATCAGGCAATGCTATATATGGACGGTGAAGACATGGCCCTTGACTGCCGCCAGCTAGGCCAGCAAGTACGTTGCGACATCTGCGAACCGAACGGCGAAATGAAACTGTTCGCAACGAAGGCAGTCACGCAGCGAGGAAGGCAAGTGGAACCAGTGCAGAGGGGACAGAGTAGCATGGGAGGAGCAGGGTGTTCGGGAGAGCGACAGGAGGTAAAGGCAACAAGGTCGCAGACAAGCGAGAGCACGTCGACCAGTGACGACCCGCTCACAGAATCAACCCTGCGAGCATTGGAGGTGGTGGAGAAAGTGAATGCGGTGCGCGAGGTTACCGAGGTACGTGTTGGAGGTTGGGAGGAGGGAACATATGACTGACCAGGTGAAAAGACGCATTCTCAGCCAGTTGCAACGGCTGTCGAAGGCTGGACACCCACATGGGGCTCTGTGCCCTCCGTCGGAGGGCACCGGGACCGGGCGAAACATGCAGTGACGATGAAAAATATGCGTCTGGAAAAGACGCGACAGCTGGACAAGTTCATGCCGGCGTTGAAAGGGCGGTGCCCATACCACTTCGTGATCAAGAGAACTCTGGTGGACTTCCACGCGGGACGTTGCCCAGTGACACCAGCCCTTAGTGGGACAGAAGAATACATGCAGTTCAGAAAATCATTCAAATTCGAAGCATTCGCCTATTGTTATGGCTGCGGAATGCCTCAAGACCGGTCAAGGAACGGAGAGGGGCCGGAGTGTCACTCGGGGCATAAATACTCTGGGAAGTGTGCCTTCGGTTCATTCATCTTCAAGGTTGCCTTTTGCATATGGGAGACGTTAGGGTTGAGAGAAGAGATGCGGAGGGCCCTGTACGTGAGAAGCAAACTTCGCACGTTAGCTGAGTTCATCGAGTGGGCAAAGGACGAGGATGTGGAGCAGGGCAAGTATCACAACTGCCTAGAACTATTCCTGTGGTTTTGTCGGCGTGAAGACGAAGCGGATGGAACTAAGTTCCAGTGAACCGAACGTCGAGGAAGTAGATGGCAGCACGCTGATGTAAATACAAATGAGACATATCCCAAACATTGAGAGACGGACGGGCGTCAGGTTATGACACGCAGGTGACTTGAAGTCTTGAACAGAGATTTCGACCTGTGAAACGCGCCTCTACACCGATGGGAACAGCTGCATCTCAAGGTGTTAATGCCACATGCCTGGAGGTTTGTCGCACGGAGTCAGTCGACGCAAAGTCATCAGTCTATTGATTACGCTGCCATGTGGTCCTAACCCAATCTACGATGCGACAAAGCGCTCGGATGTCAACGCCCAGGCGGGTTTTGGCTGCCGGTGGCCATGTGTTGTTCAGGTCATTTTGGATACTATCAGTTGGTAAAGGCTGGTTCAAGTTGGGCCATACGGTTGGACCATTCCTGTGACGGAAGAGAGTGCGACACCCGGAGACCTGGACGCAATGACGGCTTGACAGCTGGTCACGCGTATTGAAGTTGCGGGCTCGTCCTCACCCAGCCCAGAGGGCGTGAGGTTGAACAGCGCGTGGCACCCAGTGGCCTGGATGCATATGACTGGGCTTGACAGCCCCTCACACCACGCAGCCCGCGAGGCGCGTCATCCAGTTACCTGGATGCAACGGCCAGCTTGACAGCCAGCATCGCACCTGGTGCGACGCCGTCCCGTCCCAGGCCATACGGCGCAGGAGCGACCCTCCAACACGTTAGAGAGGGGACGACGCGCGATTGTCACGCGGACATGCCACGACCACCCGCGCTAGAGCGGTGGACGCGGTGCGCGATTGACCCAGTGACCCAGGTTGAACGGCCGACTTGGCAGCCAGCCGCGCGCAATGTCCAGTCGCGTCCCACCCTGATGGGAACGCGACGCAACGCGACATGACGCGTGCCACTCAGTGACCTGAGTGCAGATGACGCGGCTTGGCAGCCGGTCACACGCGCACATTGCAGCGAGCAACGACGTTCGATGACTCGAACTGAATTCCACCTGACGGTGTGGTCGTGCTTCCTGAAGGGAGTGTGAGGGAAAGCGGAATCAGAAAGTCAACTTACTACAAACAAGCACAAACAAGCATAATTTACTGTACCGTACTTGTGGTTTTACCCCATGATGAAAGGTGGCTGCGCAGAGAACCTGTGTCCTCGGTTCACATATGTAAGTGTTTTTCTTCCGCTGATGTGACGACCGAGACTGACTGTAGGCCCTCTCTAGTCCACTCAACCTGCAGAGCTTGTGCTCTGCACGAACTCCCACTGGGTTATGTGGTCAACCGTGGCTTGCTCACTCCCTCCCTTCACCGATGACGACCTTCAGCGGCAATTGACTCAGTACAACCTTTCGGTTACGACAACACTGACTGAACCGATGAGGCCCAAGCAGTCTGGACACAAGTTCTCACAGAATGAGTACCACCTTCAACCTTATCCTGCGTCTTTTGTTACTCATGGCATCCGCGAGTATACTAAAGAAGGATATAAATTTCTCACTCCCGGAAACCTTCGGGACGGTGGCAGAAAGTTGAAATAGATTGACGGGCCAGGCCGTCTCATCACCCTCGGATTCCTCAAGGAGATCGCAGAAAAAATTGCAAACCCGTGAGGTCGGAATCCTATTTTATGGGTTTGTGAGTGCGACTTGTGGCTTCTAAGTTCTGAGTCTCCAACTCATGTCCGTCATATGTAGGCCCTACCCTCTCGAACATTACAGGGCCACTCCCGGCGAATTTGCCAGTCTCTCCTGGACAGCACTTATGCCTTTCCCGGCGTGCAATGAATGGCTTCCTATCTGATGATCCGTTTGAAGCCACAGCCCCGGGTCAGTCGGTCACATGCCTCCCCCAATGTCCAACGGTACGTTCGAATTCCCCGCTGTGACTCGAGTCGGTTACCTAAGTCACGGTACTCAATCGCAAATGTGCAGATGCAATCAGAAGTGGCATGTGGTGTAGCCACCAACCACGAACCCAACCTCTCACCACCGGTCCTAGATGTGCCGCCTCCCAGGCCTTTCCAGCCTATAGGTGAACGTTCAGCCCAGTCAGACTCGGAGCCAATAATTTGGGCCATTCAAGTTGGCTAGTTCCACTGTGACAGTGCCCGATTTCAATCGACTCGTTCATCTCAATCCGCCTTATAACCTTCAAGTCGCAAACGTTGCTGTATCTCTTGTATTTTGGCAACAGGAAGTCGCTCAGGACTTGTGGAAACCAGTTGCATCATCTGGAGAAGTCCTTTCCCCACCTGGCCGTAATCTCCTTGGCAACACGGTTACTCGTTTCCACCTCACAGCCCCAAACGTTGATGTCGCTGTAGAAACCTTTATCAGGTGGATCCAGGGACAATTCCGTGGTCAGCCCTTGATCTTACCTGGTTGACATCGACCAACGGTTTGATTCGAACAACATATTCCATTAAACCTAATCTGGAGCGTGTAAGTGATGTTGTGTGCGTTAACTTGAACCATGTACTGATTTTTTGCCGCAGTAGTAATGGTGTGGGAGTGGGGGTTGAGCGCTCCGGGCTCGAAAGGGCTATCGAGTTCTCTGCCAACGGCCTCAAACTGTGTCGGTGTGACATCAAGACAGGCTATAAAAATCTGAATCTGTCGTCTATTGTCAATAGTCCTCAGCGCTGGAACGACTTTCAAGCCCTCGGCTGGATCTGTGCTTCGTACATGTTCATGACAGGCCTGGGTCCGGCGCCAATCTCACCTATTCTACCCTTGTTTGCGATCGGGGGGTGGCCAGCATTAACAGATCTCTGGTTGATTGAGCAGGTCATGCCTGATTATGCTGCCATCCTCATCCTACGTCAATGGCCAGTCAGTTATCACAATCGCGCTATTAACCTGGCGCACGGTTCAAGCCTGGCAACACTTATCGTTGAGTATCTTGAAATGAACGTAAGTATCCACTTCTGAGCGCTTGGATTCTATTGACGTTTTGTTAGCCAGCTGAATTCGCGGGCTTGGACCAGGGAGTATGGAACTCCGTGACAAAGGCATTCTGCTCTGCTGTGTTATTCGGTAGTCGAGACCCATACTCATCCGAGTCATCGCCTAACACAAACTTTGTCCGCGGTTTCAAACTAAGGGTGTCCAGCTCTCACAATCTATCTGATGTAAGTCCTACCTCATCGTGTAAAGACCTTTACTCAATACAGCGCCGGCAGACTCTTCTCAAGAATGATCGCTACAAGATCATAATTCCTGCAACATACAATCGCTCGATTCAAGATCCGTCGACCTCACGACAAATCAGTGCTGAAGATGATGACCCGTGGCTCTTCACAAGCGCTTCCAATCACCGAGGAAGTTGAGACACTATTCACACTCAAGCTTCGTCGCTACTTGCAAGGACGCGGACACCACCAACATCCGGAGATTGTTCCCCATCTTCCAGTCGAAGAGGAACATCGCTCTCACGACGGGCTCCGAGCTCCTCCCAACTGGAGCCTGGACCTTCAGGGCACTTTTTTTCATTTTGGCACAACAACGACTGAATTTGGTGTAGATTCTCTTTCTTAGTAGTGACTTGGCTCCCGAGCACGTCCACCGCATCCCTCGGGATGCAGGGGCCGATTGGCAAGTAAGTGCGAATCTACATGAGGTGGTGTGAGAACTCACATTGGCGATTTGTTTTAGCCGCTTCGGATTCCAATCTACGCTCAAACGTGCAATCGCCAGGTTCAAGTAGCGATCAACAAAACTTCGCCTAACCTAACTCCCACACGATGATGACGGTACGACAGCCACCATGTTTGATGTGTGGGTTCATACTTCACTCATGCGCTCTGGAGGGGCACATGATTATTTTAATACTGCATAGACTAATCAATTGTTACAAGCTACTCTCAGGGTGCTAGGCTTGAGCATACGCAATTTGAATGTCATCGACTCCTTGAAGCGATCAATCAGGTATTCCCTAACAATTAGCGTACGTCTGGCATACTGAATGATCCTTCCCAGCATGCCCAATTGATCCCGCCTGACGAGCTCTCCGTCATCCAAAGCAGTATTGTACAGATGCTCCGTTGTCTTGAAGACGCTGCTGTGGCTTCCACGGATCCTCCAGACATATACCCGACAGCCCTCGCAGAGGTCGTCCGAACAGGAGAACGTGGACGTCCTCGGTTCCACATTGATCCTGATTGGTTGGAAACAGCCTTGTCTATGTGGAACCATCTGAATTTGCAAGGTTGTTCGGTTGTGCACCACGTACCGTGCGTCGGCGTGCACTAGAGCACAGTTTGGTGGAGCCTGGAGACCCTGTCTATGTGGACTATACAGACGAGGAAGGAAATTCAGTATGACTTTACCCCACAGCCTCACGAGGTCGATCAGGACTCACTGATGAGCAACTTGGTGCAATAACACGGCAAATCCTTGAAGTATTTCCTGTTTTTGGACGGCGGATGATTGACGGTCACCTGAAGTATCTTGGTCATCAAGTGCCTCGGCGAAGAATGCTGGAATCATATAGCCGCGTTCACGGACCACCTACTGGCGCTTTTGGACCACGCGCATTCAGAGACGAGTTTACAGTGTCCCAGGGCCCAGTTCATTGTGGTATCACGACGGACAGCATGGTGAGATCGTCTGATTCAGTTAAGATGCTACAGACACCAATCAAGGTCCTTAAAGGTCTTATACGGTGGCGAATCGTGTTTCATACATTTATTGACGGCTACTCGCGCTTCGTCACCGGTATTCGTGCAAGCAACAACAACCGTGCTGAAACAATCGTCAACCTCTTTTCGGACATCATCGAGGAACACGGCTTACCTAGTCGGGTGCGTGGTGACCATGGAACCGAGAATCTACTTGTTGCCGCATACATGGAGGATGCCAGAGGTTTGGGGCGGGGCTCTTATACGCTTTACGACGCAGGAGCGTTCACAACGTTCGTATCGAACGATTATGGCGAGATCTTACCACCGGGGTTGGAGCCAAGTGGAAACGATTCTTCCAGGATCTTGAGCATCGCGCTGGCCTGGACCCTGATGTAGAAGGCCTGTGGCTCCTTCATCACCTATTCCTTGACGCCAACGCAGATACTTCAGAGTGGGCGGAATCTTGGAACAGTCACATACTGAGGGTTGATAACCACCGCCAGCGGAGCCCCAAGAGTATGTTTTTTTTTTTCGGGATGCTAGAGAATGGCTTCCGAGGATTTGAAACAGTGTCAGAAGATTCCGAGGAGGGTGTTGATGATTTGGAAACATACGGTGTGGATTGGCAAGCGTTTGATGACCCATATATCCTCCAACATCACGATCAACAGAACACTGTTGACCAATCTGGCCACAACTTGAACCCGTTCGTCACCCATGAACCACACAAACGTACCTGGGGCAGGTTGTCCCCTTACACCAGAACAGGTCACATTTCTTGACCATCAGCTCAGTACATCACCTTTTGCGGGGTCACGTTCAATGGAGGCTGCGCAAGAGGCTTGGATTATGGTATGGCTATTTTTTCCCACAACTAGTTGACTTACGAAGCGTTTTCCTTTTTCGTCCAAATCCAAATCTAAAGTGTTTTCCTTTCTCGTCAACAATATGTGGTGGAAGTCCAAATGTGGAAGTGGTGAGTCTGTGGGTATTTAAGTCGAGTCCTGAGGTGAAACTGGACACCACATCTGTTTCCAACATCCTCCATGTCGTCCAAAAAACAACGAGATCTAAAAGTCATCAAGGCTGCCATGCGTGCCGGCCTCAGCAAGTCGACTTCTTCTGACAGGGTTAGGAACCCTGCAGAAGACGTCCAGCCTGTGGTCATCGATATTCCAATGGAGGTGGATGAAACGCAGCCGAACCCCGTCCCTGCGGACGGGAATTACTGCGACTTCTGTGGCACCAGTGCTCCGTGTCTGTATAGGTGCCACTGCTGCGGGGCAAAGGTTTGTCAGGAGACGGGTGCTGGCGGAGGTGGATGCTTGCTGGGCGGTAGCACGACAGGTCCTCAGGCAATCAAATGCCCTCACTGCGTGCGGTTGAACAAGCACGACGATCAGGAAATCACCAAAGAGGTGCGCGTTTAATTATGCCGTACCGACCCCACCGACGTTCCAACAGTGCGTTTCCTCCGCCCTCACTGGCCGAAGGCATTCCAAGATTACCTGGCCCCTTGTGGTCCTCAACGTCGACGGAGGGAATGCGAACGACGACGTCAGCGACCAATTGCTTCGCACAGAACTTAGCCGTGCGTATTCTGCTCAGTTACCGAACGTAAGTTTATGTGAATGCACCATCGTCGTAACCTTCATCGATATCTGTATTTCAGCTGCTCACAGCGCGTGTCACACTGCGAGTAGGAGGTTCGAACGCTGCTCTCCAAGGGCTACGCAAGATTATCCATTTTCTGGGCCAGTCAGGCGAAATCCGCTTTCCGGCGAATTTGATGGTCGTGTTGCGGACGTCCTGCGACCCAGTCACAGGTGCGCTGAAGTATGGGATGCAAGCCGAAGCTGCTGTGCATTCCCACCTGGGTGATATCGTTCGCGCTTTCCTTGGAAACGAACTCCTCCACGAGATGAAAACCGCGAACTGCATCGCTTGCTCGTCGGACGACCCAGATGGTGGTTTCTTTCTGGAGTCACAGTCATCGCGTGGGGGCTGGCGTGGGTTATTCCTCGCTATTTCAAACCCATTATTCGCAGAGGAGAAGCAGGCTGCTGAAGCTGTTCGTTTGATTCAAAGGTAAAGATCTCAAATATAACAACATCGAGAGGTTACTCAAGTGTGCGTAGCGATGCATTCGACTTCGTTGCATGGTTCTCTGAGAAGGAATCCGTTGCCATGGAATCGCGCTATTTTATCTTGACCACGCTGCGCGCGTTGGCGATTGACAACCCGACGCCAACTGGTCAAGGTCGCCCCAGCATCTGGGCGGCATTCGCGAAGGCCGTGGCCGCAACTCCAGCGCTGGTTCAACAAGGGCCGATATTCCTCGCCTTTCGTGAGCGTGGAACGTCCGGTGGACCACAAGGAGATGTTTTGTGTCGCCGGACCGCCATGCACTCGCCCCCCTTCAACGCATGGGGGCTCCCATTCACAGCGTGTGGAAAGGGCTGCTCAAAGGATGCATCGCGGTTCACTGTCAGAACTGAGAAGGACGGGTGCGCGCGGACCAGTTGCTTTACATGTGGCTGGAAGTCTTGCAAGGTACGCCGTCAGGACATCAGCAGCATTCATCCAATCGTAGAAGGCAACGAGACTGTGTTTTGGCACGTGTTCCCGGTCCCACCTTATGTCGACAACGCGTTTGTAACTCTCACCGAGCAGCGCCGTACATAGCCGTATTTTTGCCTTAAACCTAAGTCCGCATCATCTTTCTTTTTTCTATCGCACTACGAGTGCAACTATTTACAACCCGTTTCTACTTATGAGACTCTGCTACCATTTACGTATTTTTAGACAAATGTAACGTAACTTACTTGCGACCCTTTTCTATTCGAACGACAGGCGGTTACATACTAAGTAATGTTTCACGGTGGCTTGGAAAGGCGGCTGTGGACCTAACCGAGTTGCCAAATTACTCACGTGGTTCCGTTGTTCTCGAGGTTATAAAAATTTGTGCCTTCACGTTCTGACACCTCGCATACCTTCCCTTCCCTTACCTCAACCCATGCCGAAAGCAGCCTCTTCTACACGCATCAAGTGGCGAGTCACACAGGGACCTTACGCACGGATCCAAGCAGTAGAGGTGGGCGTGACGTCGAATTCAACTCACGTAGATGGTTCGTTTCAGCGGCTGTGTTGCGCCATCGACCAAAATCTGAATAAACCTAAACATCCCCGTGGCACCCCACTAGACGGCCTGCTCAAGGTAAGCCGCAAGTATTGCAACATCTGCGGCAACCACATGGAAAAGCCGCCCCGGGTTTGCGTCGACTGCAACGCGTGCATCTGCGAACAGGCGGTTATAACAAGCCCAGGCTGCATCTACGTTGGAACGGTCCAGGACGGCGTCCCATTTCGGTGTATCCCATGCACGCAGCGCCATTGTAAGAAACTGGATGTCAAGCTTGCAGCTCTACCGGTAGGCCATGCAACCGCATCCTCGGTTTTCTTACCCAAACAACCCTACAGTACGGGTTCATCGGGTATGGTAGCAAGCGGCACGCTAAGTTAACGTGGCCTCTTCTGCTGGTTTCTATGCAGCTATCATCGACCTTGGAAACCTACGTCCGCGATACCATGCAACTTGGGCTAAGACAGCATTACGTCCACGACACAACGAATGTAAGCCTGACGTCTCAAATCTCAACCCCAACCTCCTGCTTACCTTTCCGGGCGAGGTCAGCTACGCATCGTCAACGTCACCCTGAAAGCTGGGGGTCAAAAGGTCGCATTGAAGGAAATGCTTACCGGCGAAGAGTTCCTCGACCTCTCCATCAAGTCGAACGTGCCTGCGAACACCTTCGTGGTGTTTGACACCCACTCCGACACGCTCACAGGGGGTCTGCAGTACGCTGGTGGGACAACGTCATCGCGGTCAGCGCTGACGAGCGAGGTGTTGAAAAACTTTGCCGGTCCCTCGTTCCTTCAGAAGCTGCAGGCGACGGCTAAGAGAGCCAGAGAGTCTGGTGACGATGCGAATTCGAAAGGCTACGATACCTCTCCAGCATATCGAGGTGGCTGGAGAGGGTTGCTTCTATCCACATGCGGCCCTGCCATGCGTGTCAAGTACGGGTTCGACGACCTGCTAACCCTCGTTCGTCAGTAAGTGTTCCCTTTGCATCCTTCCGACTGGCGAATGACGAGGAAACAAAAAAGGGAAACGTTCGACTTCATCCTCGGTTTCGGAGGTTCGTCGACTATACCCAGCCAAGTGACCAGGCTGCTGGGACGCATCGTCGAGAGCATTGGAGTCGATAAAACTGCTGACATCTGGGACACGGTCCTCCAGGTTGTATCGCACGACCCGAACCTTTTGGAGGTCAACAGCGTCGTGGTCGTATACAGGGAGCGGGGATCCGCGGCAGTGCAAGCAAGACAGATCGCGCTCCACGCCCCGCCTTACAGGCCGTGGGGCGTAGAATTCCAGGCATGCGGAACGGAGGGCTGCAATCCCAGCACCAGCGATTTTTACGTCAGGAGCCAAGGGCCGGCAATTAAGATGACCTGCAGACTTTGTCGGTGGGCGTCGGCGTGGGTGAAGACTAAGGACGTCGAGCAACTCCTGACCTGTCCAAACAGAACAGTCCCCAACGTGTTCTGGCATAGTTACCCCCCGTCCCCAGCTCTTGCGTCACTTTTCGTGAGGGCGACGCAACAGGCTGCCCAATAGTTTACATAGACTTTGGCCGGGAAAGTCAGTATGTATGATCGTAGTGTTATGTATAGCCTGCAGATGGAGTTCCTTGAGTAGGAATCACACAAAAATTCGAACATACTAAGTATGTAATAACCGAGGGACTTGACAATTTTACGCGAATTTATTCGCACGTGATGCAGTGTGAACATTCACTGAACTTGTTCAGGAAAATGCTGGAAACGCCTCAACGTTCAGTGAACATTCAGGTCGATCAGGAAACGCTGAAAGGGCAGTGAACGTTAACAATGGGTGACAGCGGCGCACTGCGTGCTCGACAAAACAGGTATGTAAGCGATTGTTTGAACATTCACTGAACATTAGTAGTTCCTTCTCGTTTGAACGTTTACTGAACATTCACGTCGATCAGGAGATGTTGAACCTTTCGGGTAGCTGGCGGGGAGCGAACGGGCACGGGGGGTGAACGGGCAAGGGATGAACGGGAGAGGCAGCTCGGATTTGGTATATTTTCTACTACTAATCTACAGGCGCACATGCTCACCAAAACAGGGTTGCTCGACACCCCACACTGCGTGCTCAATTGAACGTTCCTCATAGATGGCATGCAAGCGTGCTCGGCAAAAGCGTACTACGGCGTCTTGGGGTTGGCGACTACCAGGTATTACAAGGCGTTTTATCAGTGTCACTGGGTTACAAAAGGGTCACGGTGATGAAGTTATCCGTCTGAGTTGGAGAACGTAAGCTGTTCCTTTGGCTACTGTGTTATTATCACAGTCGGGAGATTTGGTACCGTGGTGACATCTAACTATCTTTACTATGACGCACGTTACGTTATGCACTGAACGAAGACCAAAAGCATCGCACTTAGATGAGAGGACGACGCCCAGTGACCTGGATGCATATGACTGGGCTTGACCGCCTCTCACACACACAGCCCGCGAG
The DNA here is from genome assembly GCA_038091455.1 of Leccinum uliginosum. Taxonomy (NCBI): domain Eukaryota; kingdom Fungi; phylum Basidiomycota; class Agaricomycetes; order Boletales; family Boletaceae; genus Leccinum; species Leccinum uliginosum. The sequence goes on along the minus strand of JBBPOM010001172.1, from coordinate 107 downwards.
GCGCGTCATCCAGTTACCTGGATGCAACGGCCAGCTTGACAGCCAGCATCGCACCTGGTGCGACGCCGTCCCGTCCCAGGCCATACGGCGCAGGAGCGACCCTCCAA
>JBBPOM010001171.1:0-13176 GCA_038091455.1 Leccinum uliginosum | reverse complement strand
CGAGAGGCAGAGCACGCCTACTCCGCATCCTGATATCCGAAGCCGCACATCTGATATGGGCGCTCCGCTGCGAACGAGTCATAGGAGAACACCCCTCACACCTGCTACAAGAGGTTCCCGGTGGCTGAACAAAATCAACCACCGCCTTAATATTGACCGGTCCTTAGCACGTCTCCCACACCGACCCTTAGCACCAACCCGGCTTTTCTATACATGGAACCCTGTCCTAACACAGTATGACGCCATCCCCCCCATTGGGCTACTAGCCCAGAGGTTTTAGTGGGTATCATGCTGCCACGAACCCCGGACTGACCCCGGGCACACGCAGCTTAGAGTCCCACACCCCCGCATACCACGGGGAGTGCGTAAGAGCATTTCCTCGGACCAACAGTCTCGACTGTTGCCTTAGCGTATTGTGTAGGACTAGCCTGAGGCTAGCCAGTTGCTGCACAATTATTTCGCTCGTCCAAAAAAAAAAAAAAAAAAAAAAGATAGTCGTGTTTGAATGTCGGTACTTATCATGACATCCTCGCGAACACCTCAAGCTACCTCATGTTGGATGAGGCCAGGGCAGGACAAGTTAATGGCAGGGCCAGGGCCAGGGCGAGCGAGGGCGAGAGGCCAGCAGGGAAGGCGGGGGACAATGCAAGGGAGGGGATGAGGTGTCATTGCGTCGACACGTCGACGTGTCGTGGTGGTACGCCGTCGTGTCCATGCATCATCGCGTCGTCGCGTCACATTGCCGTGATGTGGTACGTCGTTGGTCGTCATGTCGGCGGGCTTGCCTGCGTCTGTTGCCGTTGTCGCTAGCAAGGACGACCCGCGGGTGAATTTTGCTTCGTTTTTCACTGGGTGCGAGTTAGGTTTCTGGTACCCCGTTTTACGTGCCATTGCCTCAGAGTGCCAGACGGAGACGGCGAGTAAGTATCGACAACGGACTTTGGCACGTCGGGGGGCGGGGCGAGGGCGCTGCACAGCAGGTCCACAAAGGATTCCATCGCACACAATAACTAAAGCCAGTACTCATGACTACTGAACGTCGACTATACGGATACTGTCCATCAACTTCTCCAACCCCGTCTCTGCCCGGATCTGAACCCGGATAAAGCTGTCCGTCGCGACACGTTTGTACAGCACGCGGCCCTCCAAGGCAAGCAACAGCGCACCGAACGGCTGCTTCAATCGAACGACCAGCCGTAATGCACGCACTGCTAGATCAAACTCAGCAGCCCCGCCAGAGAAATCCCTGTTCAGAAGAGGACTGATCCAAGGATGGATGAGGACCAAGCCGTGCATTCCGACCAAGTCGTCGTTGGTCTCGATGCGTATGTCGCCAAGGATTGGAGTAGTGGCATGATAAACATGAACGACCGAGTCCGATCCACGTTTCGCTGTGATATCGGCGAGGGATGTCAGGGAGAAAACAAACCCAGGAAGGCGAAGTCGACCAGTCATGATCGAAAGGGGGGGAAGGTCGTGTAGCCGCTCGTACAACTGAACGGCGAGCGAGGGGTTGGGCAAGGATGACTGCAAGGCCATCGTCATCCTCTCCATCTCGGCGGTCTCGATTGGTTGCGGAACGTGAGGGGGCTCAATGTGGTCGTAGACAGTGAGGTCGGCAGGGAGGTAGCTAATGGCACTACTACCGGAGTTGCCAGCCAGAGTCCAGGAGAGAAGTGTGACGTTATCCGATTGGGTCAAGATGTACTCCAGAAGACGACGGACTGCTCGCGTGCCCTCGCCGTATATGACTGGGAGTGGGACATCAAAGATGCCGAACAGACAATATGCGATATCTTCTACCCGCGTCGTCTCGCGACTCGAAGCCAAGTACAACTTCTCGCGCACCCTGGTCAGCCCCGGCTGAAGCGTTGCGAGAGCCTGGGTAGCAAAATTGGTTGCCTGTTCCATCTCGGAGAGGATCAGGGGTGATTCCTTGTGGTTGAACAACTCGACGTCCAGGTATGGTTTCCAATCTTCTGTATAGAATTGTACGACCTTCGACGCGACGTATTCTTGATATGTCCATCCACGAGTGTTCCAGATGCTTTCCCACAAATGGCCCTTTCTTTGCGATTTCGAGTGAACACCGAGAAGATGAACGATCGTGAGCGCCGCACGACGATACCACTGAAACATGGCAACTATTGATTCTTGCTGAACTCCCTTGTCGCTCTGGTCGACACAGCACGTATCACTCCATGCCCACCGGAAGCGCCGAGAATTTACAAGGTTGCAGAAGTTGACGAGTTTGTCGTTCGCAGGGGATGGAGGGAGTCCATAGACCAGGGTATTCTCGACCATTTGAAACGATGGCTCGGGTGGCTGCCACCTGTGTGAGAACATCACATATTCATAGAACTTCTGCACCTCCTGCTGGATGCGCGCATGGTCGAGGCGATGCCGGACAATCATGGAAGACCGTAACTTGTTGAACATGGAGCACTCCTCGAAAGCTGCCTGTTGCATTTTCTTATCACAGAGACGACCAGTGGTGATGTCGATGAGAACATGGGGAATGAGACGGGTTGTCTGTTCGACGGCTTTTCGGATCAGTGGAGTCGCGTCGAGATAAGAACGCCGCATGTCTATCGACACATAATCAGTTCGTCTGCGCAATATAAACAAACACGACTTACCCCGAGCTTGTGGGTCAGGTGATTTCTCCATCATAGACAACATTGTCTCAAATGCTTCAGATGCTTCCTTATAACGCCCTAGGCTGTATAATAACGCATGTTTCCTTTTGTACCCCTTGTAATTTGATGGGTCCCGTTCAATGATCTGATGTACAGTCAGCACCATCAACTCGACGTGCCGTGGAGATCAATTTATACCTGGATGGTGTTTATGAGTTCATCCTCCAACAGGCCAACTCGCGCCTTGCAGCATTTCAGTATGATGTCACTGATATTGGTTGGGTGAAGTGAGAGTGCATTTGAGTAGGATCCCATGGCCGCGTGATGGTTCTTTGCCTTCATTGCTGTATCGCCCCTGTTTTCCAGTTTCTCGCTACAACGTCGTCGGAAATCTGGAGAGATCTTTAGATTAGTCTCCACGTGAAAGGTAGAAATACTAGCCTAGTTCCCACTGCCGTCGGTCGTCGAGGGTGCTTGTCTCCTCTGATAGCTCATTTTCCATCGTTCGAAAACAATCGACCGCCTCTATAAGACGACCGTCACCTTCGAGAACATTGCAGACCGTCAGATAAACACGAAACATGGGAAGCTTGAACTGAATGAAACGAGAATCATCATGCGATTCTCAAAGACCAAATCAACCATACCTTTTTCACGGTACCCAATGACTCACTTGCTGAGCGACGCATGAGCACCATTCTCGCCCATCCCATCAGCACGCCATCCGGAGGTGAGGGAGTGAGCAACAAGACCGAGGAGTAAGCTGAAAGAGCCTCGTCATGTTTCTGGAAACTTGATACGTTGTCTCCGATCTCCTGAAGCTTTGACACGCATCGGTGTGTGAACTCTGATGGTAGAGATTCAACACACATACTATTCTAGGACGACACGCACAAGCTCACCTTTCAGCCAAAGGTCGATTAGTTCATTATGCCAGAGATCCTCGGACATCATGTTCGCAATATGCTGTGCAGCGTCATATATGCGACCATTGGCGTATAATGTTTCACACTCATGCTTCTTGTCAAATACAATGAGGGCAAGTTTGCATGTGGTAAACTGGTTACCGAGTTCTTGGGTGGTAATTTCGAGCTCGTTTATTTGTCGCGCAATGGGTACTGAAAACGGGTCAGAGGATCGTCGGTCGCGATGGCTCAAAACGCACCTGAGCTCTTCTCGGGTAGATCGACGTCTGCTCGTAGTGCCCTGATGGTCTTGGTTAATCGATCGACCGGGCTTTGAGATGCTACGAGCACGCCGCGGAGTTCCTTGTTTGTGTCATCGAGATGTGTGATTTTGCGACCTAACAAATGGCATTGTCAGCGCGGTGGGTTTGAAGGCTGGGGGAACGCACTTGAGGTTTCATTCTGTGCGAGAAGGGAGTTGATCGTTTCATTGAGGCCTATCTTTTCCTGGTCCGATGTAGCAAGTTGGGTACGTAGTTCCTTGATAGTTTTCTCGAGGTTCGCTATATCGTCCTCTGACGGAAACAAATGTCAACGGGGCAGAGCCATATAGCTAATAAACGTACGTTGACGGGAGTCCCTGGCACGGAGGGCTATAACCACGTCGTAAATATCCGGTTGTTCAATCCCCAGGCACCGAAGTTCTTGCTCCATGCGCGCATGGAGCGGCTGAGGACAAATGGATAAAGACGGGATCTTACACGGGCAACATTGCTCACGTTTTCATGGTAAGCTGGAGGAAGGATGTCAGACAGACTCCTCAGTGTGATTTTCCTCGTTCCAGCGGTCGCGATGGCGCATGGCGAGATGGCCATCAACGCGATCTCATGGGAGTGGTGGATGACAGTCCCGATTTGTTGACGCGTCTTAGTGTCCCAGAATGAGAGCGACGAATTAGCGGAGGCTGCAATGATTGTGTCGTTGCATGCCAGTGCGATACAGCTTGGACTGTCGTCGCTGTGAATGCGCCATTTCGCGAGCGTGTTCTTGGTGGACACGTTGAGACTGTGAATGTTACCGTCTTTGGACGAGGCAAAGAGGCAATTCGAGTTGCTTGTCCAGGCGAGAGATCCGTTCAAGGACGAGCCGACCTGAATTGGAAAGTCTGCGATGAGCCTGAGGTTGCTGCCGTCGTAGACCCGAACAGAATCGCGTTTATACGTGGCAGTAGCGATTCGTCGTCCGTCGGGAGAGAACTTAACCGCAACTACCCAATCGTCGTGTTTGAATGGACCAAGGAGTCGTTTGCCATCGGGAAACGACCAGACACTGAGCGTCTTGTCATCTGATCCTGTCGCGACTTTCGTCCCATCTGCTGAAACGTCCACCGCATTCACACAAGTGTAGTGTGCGTGGAATTCTGTCACTTTTTCGTGGCTTGTCGCATCCCAGACGATCACTCGACCACTCATCGTCCCACAGACGATCCACTTGTCATCTTGTGTGACTGCCAGGGCCTCAATTGCACCCCCAGCGTCCATAGGCTTCCCCACCTCCTTGCCATCCTCCACTCGCCATCGTCGAATTTTATTCTCCCATCCCCCACTCAGGACATGCTTCCCATCAGCAAGAAAAGCGACCGACCATATCGAATTTTGAGTTTGAACAATTTTGACTGAATTCGCGTCAGGTGCGACATTAGAGGTGGAGCTCTTTCCATTCGATGCCTGAATGTCCATCAGTACTTTTCTTTCGTTGTTCTCCGCGAACATGCATGCACCTGCTGACCGCTGTTCGAGGGAAGTGGAGTGTTCGCCCTACTCGGATCTGTTGCTCTTGTCAGCACCATTCATCGATGACCTTGCGTACGTACTATTCACCGTGAGGCTTCTTCCTTGGGAACAACACGGAAAGCATACTGGATCAGGTACAAAGAGAATGTCTAGTTATTCACTCGCAGCACCATTATGGCCTGGCAAGCACGTTCATTTACTCTCACGCAGGTACCCTATGCCCTGGGCGCATGTTTACATCGATATGATCCTACTCGCCTTCATGCGCTATTTGATCGTGAACGAGGAAATCAAGATCCGTCCAACTCTGGATTGGGAATATTCGTTATCAAGCCGTTATCTGACATGCGATTCTGGTCCCCCCCGCTCACTCTGGTGCATCTCGGTCCGAACGTCTGACCTTCCCCTCGACGTATGACTCCACAAATATTCTCGCACCAGGGCTTCGTTCTCGTCCCTCAGTACTGTTCTTAGTATAGCTCATTCATTATGTCCTGGAAACTCTCTTCTCTCGCAGACCGATCGTTTGCGAATGCGTGGTGTCTCCTTAGTGCGGGCAGGCTTTCAGATATCCATTCCGTACCTATCATGACGTCCTCGCGCACACCTCAAGCTACTGCCCCGCACTTTCCGCGACCGTCTTCGCAGCCGCCACACCCTCCACCCAATCTCTCCCGCCCACCCTCGCCCTCCGTCGATGCCGATAATCCAGCTTGTCTTCCCCCGACCCCATCACAAGCATCCGCAACGCCCCCCAACACTCTCCTCCCGTGTCCGTGTGCACGCAAAGACACCTGCCCGAGACACCACTCTAGCGCACGTTCCACACGAGCTTTCAGTACATACGCCTCGTCCACATCATAAAATGCCATCACGTTGCGAAACGACAGCCAGAGGTACAATACGAGCACCTTGTGTAGCCTCCCCTCCAGATGCTTCAGCGCCTCTTTGCACGCCCGCACCTTTGACCGGTGGTCAGAGTCGCGCATCATCCCTTCCACCTTCTCCAACACGTTCATAAACGGAGCGACGGACAACACAGCGTCGAGCTCCACCCGTATCGCATTGGTGTACAGACGCAGGATCTGCGCGAGTACGTCGAGCGCTATCGGATCTGACCACTGGATCGGACAATGCTTGAACAACAGTCTGTCGGACAAGAGCAGGTCCCTGGCATGCGTGTCCATGAACTCGCTTAAGTGGCCTAACCGGGTCTGCGTAGCGGCACGAAAGGGCAGGCGGATGCAGGACACGTACGAAGGCACCTCAAGCAGCGCCTGCGTAGAGGCCCTGAGCGGAAGAGCCTGCGACACGTCCTCCATCCAATGTCAATGTCCTGGAGGATCAAAGACGGCACAGGCGAGAGGAGGCGCGGGAGTCGCGAGCGCTCGACAGAGCGTTGGTATGTCTTCGTTGTGCAGCGTGGTGACAAAATCACCAGGCTGGCCATGCAATCCATAACGTCCTGCTCGCCCGCCGATTCGCTTTATTTGAGATATCGACAACGGTCGCCTCTCTTGACCGTCAAACTTGGAAAGGATTTCGAACACGACGCGTTTGATCTTGCTTCAAAACACAGCGGATGAGTGACGGGTCCGTGTAGTCTCTTTCAGCACGCGCGTACAAGCGAGGCAACGTCGAGGTCGATACTCGCGACACAGCCCCTGCCCTTCCTGATCCACAGTATGCGCACCTGCGCTGCGGGTGGGGTACGCATGGCAGCGGGTGCGGGTACCACTGTGGATAATCATTGAGTGTGATGGGGATCATGGGGTTGAAACATGGATGCATCAATGCATCATACATGACAGAATGCGATCGTCCGATCAAAATCACAAGGTGCAAATGGCACTTTAAGCAAACTCAAATAAAGGAACCGCACCGTCAAGCAGGCGCCCGTGTGCTGGCTAGCAAGACGACTATGAGTTTGAATATCATGATGTCGTTCGCTCGTAGTGTTTTTTTGCGCTGGGATCTCCTATCAGCCAGCTTGAACTGTCCGACGAACTTGGTCACATCGGGGGTATCTAAAGTTACATAGGTCTGAGGGTGTTTACGCGCGCAGTGTCACAATCATTTAATTCTTCAGTGATTTGTGACAGTGTATCATGATGGCATCTTATAGTCAAGATAGAGTACGTTATGAAGCTGCTTGATTACTAGCAGGACTGTTCACTGCAAGGATATTTGATAAAAGAGATGGCTTCTGACAGAGCTATCATGATTCTCCGCGACTCTTGGCCTCGGAGTCAGGTATCTGGAAGAAAACACTACTAGTCTGGCAGCCACTGGCAGTGGCAGTTCCGTTTTGCGCCGCGTTCTCCGAGCTCCCCGCTCGGATGACACCACTATCATCCAACCACCATCAGTTTTACCTATGCACCATCTGTTTCATTTCTACTCCTGATGTCATGACAGCTTCTCATGATTAAAGGTATGTAGGTAGACGTTCTACTGCCCATCCTTTTCACTCCTCTACACTATTGATGCGAATCATGCGAATCGTTACCATAACCATATTTGCAGCCTTCGGCAAACTGGTTGCTCTGGCCACAGCGAAACCTATACCAAACTGGAAGGCGGGTGGCATAGCCATACCGCTCACCAGAGAACCTTCCTTCCTAAACTCCAACAAAAATATTGATATCCGAGACGCAATCAGCTCTCATGGAATATCGGTCGAGGAGTACGTGGAATGAACCGTTATATCTCGTCTGCTCAAGCCTTTTTCAGGAAGATTCTCAGTGGTCTGGATAATTACAAGATGAACACGGGGATGATGCATCCTTTCGCTGCGAAACGGAACGAATTCGGACTGGGAATCCGTGGTGCTAACGTCCCGCTGACGAATTATCAAAATAAGATGTGGAAGGGCGAGATTTCGATTGGCACCCCTCCCCAGACCGTGAAGGGTGAATTCTCGTGTCATTCTCATATATATATCTTACCCTGACCTACGTCACAGTGTACATTGACACTGGTGCAGCGTAAGTAGTTTCTCAGTTTAAACAGCTATATTTGTTCAAATTACTGGCAACACACTGGCAGCGATATGTGGGTGCTGCAGACAGGCTGTGTTGGGATTCCTGAAAATCGCGACCTCTGGGATCCCAAGTTATCCCAATCATCCAAGGCGCAGGACTCACCATTTGAGCTCCAATATTCAGTGGGAACCATCGTCAAAGGTGAAAAATATACTGATAATGTAACCATCGGTGGGTTAACTGTATGATTTATATCATTTATCAGCATTACTGTCGATTCCTGACGCCAAGCTAGGCTGATCCTCAAACCTTTGGTTCTGTAACATTGTATATCAAGGCCCAGACACAGAAACGTGAATTCCCTGCAGACGGTTTATTGGGATTGGCCTTCCCTTCCATCTCGAGATTTGGTGTTTCGCCGCTGTTTGCATCGCTTCTCGGACAACATAAGCTGATCAATCCGACAATCTCATTCAAACTCACTCCTTCTGGGGCCGAGATGTATCTCGGTGGAGCAAACAGTATGCTGTACAATGGCGACATTGTATATACACGCGTAACAAATCCTGTGAGTTAAAATGATAGATGGGAGGGCGTATTGTTGACATTGGCATTCGTTAGGGATTCTGGCAGGTCTCCATGGACGACGTTCGTGTTGATGGTGATAGAATTCTCGAGAATATACCTGTTATTTTCGACACTGGTGCAAGCTTCATCTTTGGAGATTGGAACCAGGTTTCAGCATTGTACAGACGCATTGGTGGTACCCTCATGCCAGGACGTAATAGCTATGGTTACTATTACTGTGAGTTGTCCTGCAATGCGTCCGGCACCTCGTTTTTATCGACAGCCTGCAGTGCCGTGCGACTCTTTTCCAACAGTTAGCCTTACCTTCGGCGGCAAGACATATGAAATCCCTCCCGAAGTTCTCAAAATCCAACCAATCGCGCAAGGTTCTTCTGAATGTTATAGTGCCATTGTCGCTCGGCGCTCGTTAAGTGGTGAGAATTCATAGCTTCCTGAACCCCAATTTGCGGTGCTGGATGGATTCATTCTGACTATATGACCTAGGAGTTTGGAGCATCGGGGTTCCTTTCCTGCAGGGCGTATACAGCGTGTTCGATTACGGTACATTACAGGTCGGGTTTGCGAAGCTCGCTTGAATCATTGCGGATGTTCCCGGTACACTGTGGTTTGTTCGTGGATTTGATCCAAGAGTTCATTGTAAATCGGGTCTGGGGTTGACCGCCGGTCTTCCAGGGCCGTTAAACTACCGACTGTAATAGTTCACGGGTGTGATACCGACAAGCCGGGCTGTCGAGCTCCTAGAAAATGCCTCAAGCAGGAGTTTCTGGCACTGACAACGCCATCGTCGTTGCGAACGCCTCTCCCGGCCCTCCACACAGCCCATACCGTCCAACTGAGGGGTTACATTCTGCTTCAGGAACGGTGGATAGGCTCTGCAATGACAAAGTCAACACTGCAAGAAACACGACACAACCTCGCTCGATGGATTTAGATGCAGAGGACGTCCAGTACTAGTACTTACAGTTGTAGCATCTGACGAAACTTCCACTCTGCTCGATGGCTTCGGATGCAGAGAACGTGCTGTGTGAGTACAGTACCACGGTCGCGGTCTTCAACTTCTGCTGCTGCAAGGAAAGATAAATGATGCCGGGCCATCTGCATGCACGATGGACAATCTTTTACACCTAAGTACCTGTTCCGCGACCGTTCGCTAAGATGATAGTTTGGCCCGAGATGATCTGCGTCCCGGGCCATTAGCATTTCGCTGAGGGTCACTCTTTAGTACATCGTGACGGTTGGCGTCATCGCCACTCGGAAATGTCCGCTACCCTAGTGGGTAGAGAGAGCCTGGGTAACACCTTCCACTCAGATGGCAGGACGGTCGCTAAGAAGCCACGGAATTCAACATTCTCTGAGGCACAGAATACCTTGCCCGCAGCTCCCTGCGATCCAACGCAAAACATTTACTTCCTCGTCTTCGTCCTCTCCCACGGCCTTCCGAACGGTCGGGTATACCGTCTTGTTCACGTTATCCGCTGGCTTGTTCACCGCATACTACTTCGATGCACGGTCTGCAATACATCGCTACGTGCTCACTCCCGTCCTGCGGTATGCGTTCGACGCCGAGGATGGTCACAAGTTGGCAGTCAAAGTGCTCCGAAGCGGTCTGGCACCTCGTGATCTCATAAAAGACGATGGTTCGTTGCGGTCACGGGTGAGATATATCTCTGGAGGCAAAAGTATAACGACTGAACATGAATACGCCATGTCCACAGGTCTTTGGTCATGAAATAAACAGCCCAATCGGTCTTGCAGCTGGGTTTGACAAGGATGGGGAGGCAATAGACGGTACGCCAAAAGATGTCTCTCGCTCCAGACATATCCGACAGCCATTATAGGTCTATTCAACCTCGGTTTCAGCTGGGTTGAAATCGGGAGTGTGACACCTAAACCTCAGGTATGCGCTCGAACTCGCCGACGACCTTGGTGTTCCTTTCCCTTTTGCAAAGACTGAACGCGCTACTGGCAGTCAGGAAATCCTAAACCACGCGTCTTCCACTTGGTCTCTGATGCTGCTCTCATCAATCGCTATGGATTCCCTTCGCAGGGAGCCTCCGCCGTAATAGCTCGTCTACGCGCCCGTATACCCGCATTCCGTGATTTGAATACCACTACGACTGCTGCTCTACGTCCTGGATCCATCCTTGCCGTAAATCTCGGGAAGAACAAGACGTCCGCCGTCGACTCTTCGGAAGACTTTGTCACCGGTGTCAAGACGTTTGGTCCCTACACCGATGTGTTGGTGGTGAACGTATCGAGTCCCAACACTCCAGGACTGCGGTTCGTATACTGAATTTCACATTTTGTCTGCCTTGCTTTACTGACGGCGAGAAACAACGTCGCAGGGGACTCCAAAATCGGGAACTGCTAGAATCTTTGCTTGCGGACGTTGTCAAGGCTCGTGACGAACTTGAACCCTCGCCGGTCACATCCCTTCGACCACGTTTAATACTCAAGGTTGCACCCGACCTTGAAGAAAGTCAGATAATCGAAATGGCGGAGGTCATCCAGAATAGCGCGATCGATGGCGTCATCGTTAGCAACACCACCGTCACTCGGCCCTCATCCTTGGTTGATCGTGAGTGCCTCCAGCAGTGTCATTCACACTAGTTGTATTGATCGGCATCTGTTTGACTGACAGCGAACAAGTCCGAAGCAGGCGGTCTTTCTGGAAAACCGCTGAAGCAATACTCATTGCAGGCGCTGAGGACGTTCCGCGCGCACCTGCCCTCGACGATCCCACTCATCGGGTGCGGTGGCATCTCCTCCGGCGCGGACGCGCTCGAGTATGCACGTGCGGGGGCGTCGTTGGTTCAGGTGTATACTAGCTTCGGTTATGACGGAGTGGGTACGTGTCGGCGCATCAAGGACGAGCTGACGTCGCTGCTGAAAGCCGAGGGCAAGACATGGAGCGGGGTGGTCAACGAGGCAGTGCAGACGCTGAGCTGTAAGAAACAGGAGTCCGTGGAACCACAGGATCCGGCGACGATTGGAAAGCTGATCGAGGAGGCGGAGGAGTTGAAGGTGCTGTTGGACCGACTTGGTGAAAAGTTGGAATAGATCTAGTAGAGGGTCATTTGCACTTGATTGCGCGAATTCCGAGGAGCTGAGGATGGTATATGTCTTTCATATCTGTGACGCATGTACTTTTCAAAGGACGGGTAGTGCTCGCACACGCTCTCTCAGCAATGTTTGCTTTTGCTGAAAATCAATCCTTCGTTTCTATCTCTCTCTCCTAATTCTGATGACTGCAACTAGCCTCAGGCGTTGTATAAAAAAAAGAACGAGGATAAGAGCAACAATGCACGGTAAAAGAAAAAAAAAAAGGCCCTCTAGTCCTTTCACGATCAACTCCTCCCCCCCACTCGCCTGTAAAACAACAAGTAGGCACACCGATCGTCCCGCTCCGGGGTCCCAAACACGTCTTCTGGTCTCACGTCCGACACCAGTTCGTCGTCTATTCGTATCCATCCTTCGCGTGGTTTCGCTGTGGTACCCGTGGCATTGTCGATATTCGGATGCAAGACGTCGATGGTGTAGTGTCCGCCCGAGGCCGATAGTCCGTGGTGATAGAGTACTGTGTATGGATCAGCAAACGAACGCACATCTCGTAGGGGGGGACTGCTCACCGCCAAACAACTTGAACCGCGTCCCGTGCAACTTTTTGTCGGGAGCCATGATCTCTGTCGCGCCATAGGGAACAACTGCAAAGATGAAGCAGATGTGTTACTCACCGTTTGGAATGTCCAGCTCGGGCTCAAAGGACACCTGCTTGGCGACCTTGGCGACCCCGCCCGCGCTGGCGTCGTATAAGAACCGCTTGAGATGGAGTACCAAAATTGGGGGGAGTGACTCGATGTGCACGGTCTGGGTCGCGTCCAGCGTTGCACCTGGTCGGGTGACCGAGGTCACCTGGACAGGCTGGGGAGAGGAAATGTAGGCAAGCGCGTCCTTGATGGTGTGAATTTGTTCACGCTGCGAACAGAAGATGTATCCTGCTCATCGCCATCGACGACAGAGCACTCACCTGGATATCTAATTGCAACGAGCGCCAATCTTCGACCAAGACCGAGTCTTTTTGACGAGGGACGCGCAACGTCGAGCGGAATTTTCCGCCAAACATGCGGGTGATCGGTGATTCGGTGGACTTTGCCTACGAGGGAACGTCATTTGGGGTGACGAAGCCTCGTTGTGAAAGCACTCACGGTGCGCGTGACGGCCATGCGGTTACGTTTACCTACTTGGAGCCAGGGACCTTCCTCGTGGG
>JBBPOM010001170.1:0-13177 GCA_038091455.1 Leccinum uliginosum | reverse complement strand
GGCATACACGCCCAGGGCCCTGCCGAGCTTGTCGTTGTTGCCGCCGGGTGCCGCGTGAAGGACGGTCGCAGCATTGGTGGCAGCGCGGCCGAGAGCATGTGGCAGCGTCTTGTGCTGGGCTGCGGGGGGCGCTATGGGGGTTGGCGCGGGGAGGTTGGTCCCCTTGAGGTTGTTGGCGGCGAAGTTGGTGATGCCGTGGCCGATGGTAGTGGAGAGTTCGGTAATAGACTCTTGGATCTGGGTGGGGTAGTCGTACGACTCGGAGTCGTATGCCTTGGTTATCCTGCGAAAAGATGAGACGGGACTGGAAATGGCAGAGTTTGTCGCTCTCTCACTTGAAGAGGGCGAGATGCGCCTGGCGCAGCGCGTCGACGCGGGTCTCGAGATCCTTGTACTCTGTGCAGAGAGGGGAGGGGGTCAACGGGGGCGACGGCGGCGGGTGCAAACCTACCTTGGGGTAATTCGGTGATTTCGTCCGGGGCAACCTGGCCCAGACGTTCGCGGGTGGCTTGCACGCTCGAATTGAAACCCTTGGCCAGTCTGTTGGCGGACTGGCCGAGGTTCATGTTGGACAAGCTCGATTGAATCTTTGACCAGCCGTCCATGTCAGTGAGTTGCTCGCTGTTTGAGATGGCGGGCGCTGTGCAGTGCAGTGCGGGAGGTTGTCGTCGTGGACGTTGTGGACGACGATCTCAAACTGAGTGGCTGTACTAATAAGTAAGTAAGGAATGGCGGTGACGCGTCACTTCAATTCGATACCGCGATGGACGCCGTGTACAGATCGACTGCGTTCGACTTTTCAAACTCGATACGGTGAGCAAAAAGAACAATAAAAATGTCGTTTTCTTCTTCTAATTGATCATATCAAGAAACCACTTTCTGTCCGAGAAGGGCCTGCCGCTGCCCAAGGCGACCAGCACCGGTACCACCATCGTGGGCTGCCTCTTCAAGGACGGAATCATCCTCGGCGCAGACACGCGTGCCACAGAGGGCCCCATCGTCGCCGACAAGAACTGCGAAAAGGTGGCCGTTTCGTCTCAGAGCAGAACGGGGAATCTGGCTGACAAGCTACACATCAGATACACTACATCTCCTCCAACATTCGCTGTTGCGGCGCCGGGACTGCCGCAGATACAGAGTTCATCACCGCCTTGATCTCCTCCAACATGGAGCTGCACGAGCTCTCGACCGGCAGAAAGCCCCGCGTGGTCTCGGCCATGACCATGCTCAAACAGCGTCTCTACGCGTTCGTCCTTTCCATTCTCTCTCTGATCTCTCTCTTTGATCCTCGATCTATAGATATCAGGGCCAGATCGGCGCCGCGCTCGTCCTCGGAGGCGTCGACGTCACCGGTCCCCAGCTGTTCACGATCCACCCTCACGGCTCTACGGACAAACTCCCCTACGTCACGATGGGATCGGGCAGTCTCGCAGCCATGGCTATCTTCGAGAACGGCTGGAAACCGGACATGACGGTGAGCACGCATTGTTCGACGACGAATCAGGGGCTGACGCGTACGCAGAGACAAGACGCACTCGTGCTCGTCACGACCGCCATCTCAGCAGGTATCTTCAACGACCTGGGATCCGGGTCCAACGTCGACGCGTGCGTCATCACCGCAACTGGTGCAGAGATGCTCCGCAACTTTGTCAAACCAAACGAGCGTGTCGAGAAAGAACGCCATTACACATTCAGACGGGGCACCACGGCTTGGAAGAGCGAGACCATCAGAAAATTGGTCATCGACGAACAGGTCACACCCATCGGCGAGGCCATGGACGTTAGCTAGATCCAGTACATTAATCAAAGAATTTTGGGTGCATAACATCAGCCCTAGCAATGCTGTTCGATGTACGTTTCTATCTATACAAGGATGCAAACGAATGCTATACAATGCAAATATAAATACTGCGAATGCCACACACTTCAAAGCGCCGACTCAGTTCAACGCCAAGTCGGGTGCTGGTGACACTACTGCCACCAGTACAGAGATATCTGTACAAACACAAAAACCTCAGTACGAGCACGAGATAACCAGACAAGCGCACACTCACCATCGATTTTGCCGCCCTTGAAAGTCTTGCCCTGTTCTCTTGCTCGTCGAGCAAACGGTATCTCGTCTTCCACCTCTCCATCGTCGTCCGCAAAGCTCTTCCCCTTCCTCTCCGACACCCGACGGGCTCTTGAGCATAAAGCCTCACTCAACATCCCCGCAAGCGTCCTCCGACCGAGTAGCCCCTGACCCTTGCCGCCCCCATCCTTCAAAAACGACCTCTTGAACCGTACCACTTCGTCCAGCACCTCCGCGTCCCACAAGTTATCGCTTAGTCCATCGCTCGCAAGGATGAGAATATCGTCGGCTTGTACGGGAAGCTCCAGAATCTGCGCGTCGCTCGGTCGGGCAGAAGAACTCGGCCCGAGCTGCACAGGCGTGTTGAAAGCCCACCACATCTCAGAGCTCCGCCAGGCAACATGCTCGTCCCGAACGAGCATACCCATGCAGTCGCCCAAATGTGCGATCTTGAGGACTGCATCGTGCGTAAGCTTGGGAGAAGTAGGCAGATTGAACAGTGTCGGATGATGCGGAGCAGTCTTGGGAGGTGTCGGTGGTCTCGAATGCTCAAGGACGGCGACGAGTGCGGTCGAAGATCCTGTCTTCAGTGGAATAATCTTTCCCTGTGTTTCGATCAAAGTCTCTGGTGGAAGCGCAGTCGGTCGCAACACCACGGTATCACTAGATGCTGTAGAAAACGACTCGTCCTCGGGAATGGAGACGAGACCGGGTTGCCGTGCCACAACCCGAGGCGGTGTTGATTCCTCAGCCACGACATGTGCATCAATCGTTTTTTCGTATGCACGTTCGAGAATCATCAGGATGTCCAAGCCATCCTCGAGATCTTCGAGGGAGTCTTCCAGCGCCTCGTGGAGTTCATCAATGTCCGCATTCCACGGCCACGAATGATTGAGGGCTGTGTTGCCTGTGCGTCTCGGTGACACACTGCGAGCCGGAGACGCTTCGCGACGCTGCGAAGCGCAAGCATCGACCTCGAGCGCCTCAGCTGAACAGTGATGCATTAAACGACGAGCAAAGAGTGCGCTAGGTGAGGGGTCCTTGGAGGACCGTTTCGAAGCGCTGGCATCTGGCGTGGGTCAATAAATAATTTAAGTTTAATGAGACAAGGTTACCGCACCTCTGGCCCGTGACCAACCACCAACGCCGTCGGCCACTCCCATAGCGTTTTCGCGAATGAAATAAGCGTCCTCGCCAACCTGCACGGCGAGGCTGAGATCCTCCGCAGGGAGGTCCTGGAATACACATCCGCTGGCTACGCCAGAGTTGCCCATGCCTGATTTCGCAGGCATCTTGGAATGTTTGGGGATCCCGTATGCGCCGACATCGAGATGATATCGCATGCGATGTCGCTTGACACGCGGATGCGAGTCTGATTGATCAGAAAGCGAGACGTTGCAGAACGGGATCGGGGAAAGGGACGAATAGGGAAAGAACCCCGCGGACTGATGCGACGCGGGTATGGCAGGGGGCGACGAAGAGTTCGCCTGCGGCGACGTGAGCGCGAGGGAAAATGGCGGTTGGCCAGAGGTTTGACCCTGGCCGTGCGGCGAGTTGTGAGGATGGGGGCTGGTGGACTGCGAAGAGCCTTCGCCCTCGGCCTTGACGGGGAGGCGGGAGGTGGAGAGAATGTGGGGGTTATTTGGACGGGAACTGGGAGGTGGCGGCGGGGGAGAGTCGAAGAAGGCGAGGGGCCCGGTGGCAGAGTTCGCCGTGTACAACGACCGGGAAGAGGGTGCCGAGTTCGAGCGAACTCTGGATATCGCACTGGCCGATGTCGAGGGGGACGAGACAGCGCGAGGAAGCGCTGTACAGAACCGCTTCTGTATGGTCTTCATCGTCGGACGCGGTGCGCTCATCGTCATCCAAGAGTGTGTCGTCGCTGTCGACGACGACGACGAGCAGAAGAAGCGAAGATGGTAAAAGTGTGGAGAAAGAGAAATTTGAATCTGGACCAATCAATATCGGAGAAAGCCGGGACACCACTGGCACGGACCGGAGCACGTTCTAATAACCAGCCGTATACGAAGAAGTATGTACTTAGATACAAATCAACAACCGTCGTTCAATAATTCACACAGGCGTGCTCTCCGGGACTTTCCCATTCACCTGGCTCAGCGCTGCGTCTGCCTTTTGCAAGTCCTTCTCGCTCAGACTCTGAAACACGCCCCCGCCGGGAGTGCTTACCCCAGAATGGACAGACCCCGCGCGCGAACGGACCTTCATGACGAGCGGGCTGACATGTGAAACACGGAGATGAGCGGTCAAGCTTTGATAAGGACAGCCACTCACAAGGGATACCCTTCCTCCTCCTCTTCAGCAGCCCGCGGCCAATGATATCCGCGGTAGTCGCTCGTGTTCAGTTGCTGCATCTGGCAAGTTGGCCGACCGCGTTAGTCTCCGCATTTCCACGCTACCCTGATCAGTTCCTCACCTCCTCTGTCAGCGTTCCCATGTCTCCCGGAGTCGCCATCCCTGACATCCGCAAACGAGGGCTGGCAGGGACAGACGTCGGCAAAAACCGTTCCATGCTTGCCCCGAACCAATCTCCATCCTCGTCCTCCACCTCGCCGTTCGAGTTCGTGAACGCGTCGGGATATGCCCGCCTTAACGCAAGCTGCCTTGATTTGGAATATTCCACGCCGAGGTTTTTCCAGTCCAACAGCGGACTCAGACGCTCCACCCGGTTCCGCTGGTTAATACGCTGTCGTCGTGTCTTGTTGCAAAAGAGATACATAAAGTCTGCCAGGCTGTTGACAGAGTCTTCAATAGATTGCATCCGCCGATCGATGATGTAGCAGCCCTCCTCTTCCGGTCTGTCAATGAGGTCTTGCATGAAACACCCAAATCCGGACAAATTGGTGGTGACTGATGGGACACCCATCTTGATCACACAGTCAGCCGCACCCATGTCATCAATACCGGACCGATTACTCACAACTGTACACTCCGCTGGCGTATAGCCCCATGGCTCGTAGTAGCTTGGGAACACACCCAGGTGGCACCCTCTCACGAACTCCTCGTAGTCGAGTCCCAATATCGGGTTGTTGGAGTTCAGAAATTCAGGATGGAAAACAACCTTGACCCGATCAGAAGGGGCGTTGAACAGCTTGACGCTCCGGAGCTGATTCAGAATAGGATCGTTCGAATCATCAGCCATGTTGTGCGTCACGATCGCCGGATATGTGCTTCGTTTCAGCGCGAATATCCGCCGCTTCAGTAACACTCGGTCCTCCGCTGACAGCAATTTTTCCGGCTCGACCTCCGTCTTTCCTTCCCTGTGGGGTCGAGAAGACGTGGGTTAGTCCCGTTACCGATGTACAACCGACGTCACTTGCCCATGATACCTAGCAGCATGATCGAACAAACGAGCGCCAATTCGGTTTTGTACTTCAGAGACGGTGTCCTTCAATTGTTTCATGACCGCTTGCCCTTTGAGAGCATCGATCGTGTAAGAGTTTGTCTTGGCAGGCATGATGATGAACGCGACGACGGTCGTCTTGGACCCAGATTGTTGAAGGCGATAGTTCAGACCTGTCAATGACGTGAGGCCAAGTATCGCGTACTGCGAGACAAACTCACGCGCAAGCGATTCAATGAACATGTCCACCCCCTTGTTTCGGAACTCGTAACGACCCGCGGTAAACATCTTTCAGGGAAGACGTTAGCAAAGTACGTCCAAGACAGTAAGGGACAGGGACCAACATAGAGTGTATTCTCGAGGTCGAAATCATAGTAACCATAAAAGTGACCGCGGACGAACTCGTGTATCTTGGCCTTGGCGGTTGCGTGCAAATTTTGAAACTCGTGCATCGCCTGGAACTTGACAACGTTGAGCCCGTTGGGCACGATGCCGTCCGGCTTGCGTTTGAGCAAGTGTTCCGATTCGTATGCCGTGATGTCTGACACGGTCGTGAAGACGTCGGCACAGTGCGCGGCGGCACGTTCGATGCAATAACGGTGATAGATGCCCCGCTTGCCGGCTTCGTGGTCGACGTCAAAGTACTGGAGGTTGTTGTAGAAATCGACGCTCCCCGCGCAGAGGTAGCGACCGAGGAGGGTCGCGTGCGTCGTGAACACGGTCGTCACATCGATGTGTCTCTTCCTGCAAATCGGGATAGCGACGCCGGCCTGCCATTCGTGGAAGTGGGCGACGACTGCGGTGTGGAGCTGTTTTGCCACATACTATGCACGACGACGAACGACGCAGGGAACAGCCGGTATAATCTCGGTCAGTTGGAGTGGAGCACGGATCAGCCCGGCATCAACGCACCTGACCGAGAAACCACGCCACGAGGTAACCAAATATGATCGTATCGTTCGTTTCAGTGTCGTGGGGAGGGGAAGGGATGCCAGCCAAGTTCCAGAGGTCCGCCTTCCACTCGTCGAGCCGATGGAATGCGCTGCCGATGTCGAACAGGAGGACGCGGGGCGCGCCCTCGATCAGCCACCTGCCGTAGAGACACTTGACACCCTGGACGCGCATGCTGTCCAAGGTGGCTGCCATGATGGGATCGGGAGGTTCCTGCGCCTCGACTTCCATCGGCGCAGATTTGTACATGAGAGGTCCGATGAGCGTGTATCGATCGCCATACTCTGCGACGGTGACGGGCACCTTGGTCTTGATGACGGTGTAGATGCCCCCGACCTTGTTGGCGACCTCCCAGGCGCACTCGAAGAGCAGGTGGTTTTGCACGTCGCGCTTTGGGGTTTCTTGAGCGTCGTCAGCCATGACCGCTGGTGAGGGTGAGTGAAGAGGTAAAAAGTGTTGGGTGACGGAGTTTGGCCTCGGAGATCTCAAGACAGCGTCCCTAATTCGGTAACTATATCACAGTGATACGGGTACCAACGGATCGAAAAAATTCTCTATTCGCGTTCGAGAACACAGGAATCAAGTAACGAAGCGGACGCCCGGAACGCCGTGGGGTGCCTTCTGATTTCATTCTCGATTCGGTCTCAGGCAAGCCGAGACGACGACCGCCGTCACCACAGACGAGAGCAAGTTGACCTTGATCACTCAGACGAGATGCAAAGGACGAGACGAGACGCAAACCTGGTTGTTTGTCAATAGATTGACCCCGCTGATCACCTTGGCGGACTGGTTCTTTTCAGGCACCGAGTTATCCTGCTGGCAGGATCCATTGCTTGTTCGTAGAGCAGCGCGTACACTGTAGGGTCGCTCCGAGGAGGGAATCGAGCTAGGCCGCGATCGATGATCGTGCCATGGCGGTGGTAAACGGAGAGAAGACAGCCAACTTCGTGACGAGCAACTTACTCGTCCAGTCGGCTGGTTTTCCACGACCAGGCTCGCGAACTTGTGCAAGCCCGACAATGCATCCACCCGCAGCAGACCCAAGCGTCACTCTGACTGAAATCGCACCATTCGTCCAGGGAGGTAGTACCTTTCTGAGCGTCGTGATAAGGATACTAGGTGGCGAGCTCGAAAGGATGCCCAATTTCAAGTTCGAGGCAAGGGTGTCCGCGAGGCAGCTTGAAGCGAATTGTTCAAGCTGGAGAAGGGTAAGGTAAGGTAAGTAAATCAGACGTGTTCCGTGACACCATGCACCCGAGAGGCTTTTGCAACGCTTTGCCTACTACTTCATAAAGTGCTTAGTGCGTGCCTCTTGCTCATATTACTAAACAGAACTGTTAAAAACGTTCACAGTCAAAAGTGGGTCCACAACACACCGTCCAACAATTGGGAGCTCGAGGGATTTAAGCACGGCCGGACGGAATGAATTATGACACCTCCACCGAGTTCAGAGAATCTGGTTGTTCTCGATACCTCACTGCCTATATTCGTAATTTCCCCGACCGGGTTATTTACCCGTAGATAGTGAGCGAAGTTCTTTGCAGTCCACTCCTCCGAGATTGGAACTAATAGATGTAGTATCTCAGGCTTACTCCTCCACATTCGCCGATTTTAACATGGTCTTTTCAAGAGCGTATGAA
This sequence comes from Leccinum uliginosum, assembly GCA_038091455.1. NCBI lineage: Eukaryota > Fungi > Basidiomycota > Agaricomycetes > Boletales > Boletaceae > Leccinum > Leccinum uliginosum. The sequence goes on along the minus strand of JBBPOM010001170.1, from coordinate 5,154 downwards.
CTGGAAAACACACACACACACACACACACAATGTCACTCACGATTCAGAAGACCCAGATCGGTACGCAAGGACGTCCTGGTAATCGTGAAAACCGTCGAAATTGATTCCTGTCAATAGTGTCTTCTATTGCTCTGATTGCGACCTTATTTCCTTAAAAATTCGTTCAAAAAAGAATTTTCGTATCCACCAAGTAACACAGTGAGTCAGCTCTTTACACGTACAGAACGCTGCGAGTACAAGTGACCTCGCCGCCTTGACGAAGCACCGGAAGAAAATCCACGGGTATATACCACCATTAAGCCGCAGTCGACCCGCAAAGTCAAAGGAAAGACGGAAAAGTTTCGCGACAGCCTCGCTGTCCTAAGAGTCCTCTATGCCGCAAATCATCTCGTGGTATCCACCACGCCCAGCAACTACTGGTGCCGGATATATTCAGAATCATCCAAAGACTCGTCCCCCTTTTTCTGTCCGGAAAATAGAAGACTCGTATGAACAATCGACGGGTGCGAATTACTCTGACGTGCCCTGCCACGATTCGTCGCCCTTTCTTGGGCAGGGAGACGTAGATGCGTATGGGAGACCGACTGGTGGACCCAGATTCCCCTATCATGTCTGGATTCGATCCTTTCACTTTCAGCAATGCAACATCTATCTCTCCTCTTTTCCTGTTAAAATGCACTTATGACTTGCATGCTCCGTACACTGGCAAATATAAACATGCTCGTTCAACAAAACAGACTATAGGTTCGACAAATGAAGAGTAACGTAGGGGGGAAATGCCGTGCAGAAATAGTCGTCTTCGACACGAGAGTATAGATAGCACTGCCAAAGGTGTCATCTACCAAAGTGAATAAAAGGAACCCAAGAAGTGAAGGGAGCGCCAGAGTTGCGAAGATGCTGGATGGCGCGGTGCAATGCTGTTGCCGCCTCCGTACTGTCGGGAACCTGGCTAGCGTCTCGAAAGAGGTACTCGTAGACGTCCCTCGCCACCTTTGGTGCGTCATTGTCCATTATCGACCACATCGTCCCAACGACACTACCATACCCAGCAAGAAGCATCCCAGCCGCGAGATGGACGGATTCGTCCGACAATGTCTCATCTCCTTGGGCAGTCTGACATGCAGAAAGAAATGCGAGTCCACCTTTGGGGCGCGATAACTGCATGATGTCCGAAAGTTTCAAGCGATGTTCGTTGGCGAGGCATAGCCCGCTATCGAGTGGTGTCCTGGGATCCTGTATTCCATGACATGCAAAATGGACCCAGTCGTTGTTCTTCAACTTCTCCATGACGTCCTCGACAGTGCCATCGGAGTTCTGGAAGTTTACAAAATGGGATTTGTTGGATAATTCTGTGATGGAATCGATCTCGTGCTTCACCCCAGACAGTTTATGGAGTCCATCTGTCGGTGGCTGAGGGACGGCAAGAAGGCGAAGTTTGGAAGAAGAGTCATCCAAGGTGTTCTGAGGTGACGATGCAAGCGAACTCAAAGTCGGCAAATAGGAAGATATAGCAAAATCGGAAAGTTTGGTGCCCGCCTGGGGTGTGTCATAGAGGCCGGCAGCGTGTATGGGCAAAAAGGAAAAAGGACCAGTCGGACACCAGAAAATACGGGTCATTTTGTCAGTGCCAGATGGCGAACTCTGAGAAAGAGAAGAGCAACTCTTGAGTCGGAATCGATCAACATGATAGCAATGACTTACTGAAAAGCCGAGTGCCTGAAGAACGGGGTGTACGACATATATCCAAAGGTGTCTCAAGATGATCTGCCACAACTCGTTTGGAGTATATTCTTCAGATCGTTGTGGCTTCGTCACTGGCGCTCCTTCACGACCATCGGAGAAATCTAGTAATAAATCGAGAAAATTTCTCGAGTGGCCCATATCTTCAGAGGGGACGAGTTCATACAGAGCAGCACGGGATAAAACAAGACGATGCCGCTTGAGCATCGCGCGGAGCAATCTTCGCAAGACTTCCATACGAACATAGCTAATTCCAGGAAGGGGGACGTGGATGACACTCTCCGACTCCAACATAACGATCAGTGCGTCACATCTTTCTTTGCTGGATGTGAGGTAAACGACTGGTCCGGAGCATGCCAAGGCAGCAAGCTGCTTGATCGTCTTCGAAAGCAAGAATCGGTCGAAACCTGGCAAGGATCGTATCTGAAGGAGGAGATTCTCTCGTCTGAGGGCAAGATCATGATGTCTTTGGATATCTTTCTCGAGTGGTCGACTGTCAGCAACTGAGATGTTTGCTGACTGGAAGAATGTGACATTGTCGGGATCCCGAGTACTAGCATATTCCAGCTCCTGGGAGACTTGTCGGAACTGGGAAGCAAGCGCAGGATGCTCGTGAGCCAGGTCATCAACTGGAGTGCGAAGCTGCAGAAACTGAGTCCAGACAATGGAACGCCCTTGCTCGATCCACTCAACAGCCAGTTTAGGACGACCAGCTTCAAGAGCGGCGGCGGCTGAGTCACGTGTAACATCAGCTGCTTCAACGAGTAGACGATGACGCTCGGTGACTGGAAGCCCGAGCCATGCCAACTGTGGGAGAAGGTCGAGAGCAGAGGCACATGCGTCAAGGAGAGCCGTACTATTTCCCTGGAGTTGAGCACAGTAAATCCAGGTGCGAGCGCCACGAAAGCGGGTAGAAGCAGGACCGATGGAAGCGCGACTACCAATTGAAAAATTAAAAGCAGCAGCAGACAAATCAGAAGAATCATGAGAGTGCTTAAAACGGATAAGAAACACAGTCCCAAGGCCGATAAATAAAGATGGTTTGTCGGGATGGTCATCAGGAGTGAGGCTTATTGCCTCTTCCTTTATGGAAATGGACTTGACAATGTCCGCATGGTCGCCGAGACGCTCAAAACGACAATATAACGAGTTCCCGAGGTGGTTCAATTGATTTGGTCTGTCTGGATCGCCATCGGGTGACAGACAGATAATCTCCTCAAACATTGAGATGGACCTGTTTAGATCTGCGAGGTCCCCGAGATGCTTAAAGCGACGGCGTAATGAGTTCCCGAGGTTGCCCAACCAAATTGACTTGTCTGGATGGCCATTGGGCGTCAGACAGACAGCCTTCTCTTTCATCAAAATGGACTTGTTTAGATCTGCGAGGTTCCCGAGACGCTCAAAGCGACTCTGTAATGAGCTCCCGAGGTCGTTCAAATGACTTGGCTGGTGTGGATGGCCGTCGGGCAACAGACAGAGTGCCTCCTCTTTCAATGAGATGGATCTGTTGAGATCCACAAGGTCCCCGAGACGCATAAAGCGATAATGCAATGAGCTCCCGAGGTGGCTCAACTGACTTGGCTGGTGTGTATGGCCATCGGGTGTCAGACAGACAGCCTCCTCAAACATTGATATGGACCTGTTGAGATCCGCGAGGTCCCCAAGACGCTTAAAGCGATTCAGCAATGAGCCCCCGAGGTGGTTCAAACGATTTGGCTTGTCTGGGTGGCCATCGGGCGTGAGGCAGACTACCTCCTCTTTCGTCAAGATGGACCTATTGAGATCTACGAGGTCACCGAGACGCTCAAAGCGACTATCCAACGAGTTCCCGAGGTTGTTCAATCGACTTGGCTTGTCTGGATGGCCATCGGGCGTCAGACAGACAGCCTCCTCTTTCACCAAGATGGACCTGGTTAGATCCGCGAGGCCCCCGAGACGCTCAAAGCGACTCAGTAATGACTTCCCGAGAATGTCCAACCGACCTGGCTTGTCTGGATGGCCGTCGGGTGTGATAGAGGCAGCCTTCTCAACCATCGAGATGGACCTGTTTACATCCCCGAGGTCCCCGAGACGCTCAAAGCGACTCAGTAATGAGCCCCCGAGGTTGCACGATTGACTTGGCTGGTGTGGGTGGTCATCGGGTGTCAGACAGATAGCCTCCTCTTTCATTGAGATGGACCTGTTGAGATCCACGAGGTCCCCGAGACGCTCAAAGCGATAATGTAATGAGATCCCAAGGTTGTTCAACCGACTTGGCTTGTCTGGATGGTCATCGGGCGTCAGACAGACAGCCTCCTCTGTCATTGAGATGGACCTGTATAGATCTGCGAGGTCCCCAAGACGCTCAAAGCGACGATGGAATGAGATCCCGAGGTTGTTCAGATGACTTGGCTTGTCCGGATGGCCGTTGGGCGTCAGACAGACAGCCTCCTCTTTCATCGAGATGGACCTGTTTAGATCCGTGAGGTCCCCGAGATGCTCAAAGCGACGATGTAACGAGTTCCCGAGGCTGTTCAAATGACTTGGTTTGTGTGGATGGCCGTTGGGCGTCAGAAAAACAGCCTTTTCAACCATCGAGATGGACCTATTTAGATCCGGAAAGTCCCCAAGACGCTCAAATCGCCTCAGTAACGAGTTCCCGAGGTTGTTCAGCCGAGTTGGCTTGTCTGAATGGCCGTCGGGCGTGAGACAGACAGCCTCCTCTTTTGTTGAGATGGACCTATTTAGATCCGCGAGGTCCCCAAGACGCTCAAAGCGACGATGTAATGAGGTCCCGAGGTTGTTCAACCGACTTGGTTTGTTTGGATGATCCCCAGGCGTCAGACAGACAGCGTCCTCAAATATCGATATGGACCTGTTGAGATCCGCGAGGTCCCCGAGACGCTCAAAGCGACGTTGTAATGAGTTTCCGAGGTTGTTCAACTGACTTGGCTTCTCTGAGTGACCGTCGGGCGAGAGACAGACAGCCTCCTCAAACATCGAGATGGACCTGTTGAGATCCGCGAGGTCGCCGAGTTGCTGAAAGCGACTCAGTAATGAGCTCCCAAGGTGGTTCAACAGGCTTGGCTTGTCTGGATCGCCGTCAGGCATCAGACAGACAGCCTCTTCAAAAATCGAAATTGCCTCGAGGATGTCAGCAAACACGCCATCATGTTTGAACCGATCAGATAACACCACCCCAAGGCTAAAGAGCAGTGTAGGACGGAGAGGATCCCCGTGTGACAAGTTCCGTAGCAGGTCCCGTCCCCCCTGTATGACATCGCTGTCATTTGCTTGCTCTGTCTGTGAGGATCCAGTGTCTCCTGCCTCCATCCATAGTGAAGCCTTGGCCGCCATCTGCAATGCAAAAAGCCCCGCTCGGTATGCATAACTTTCCGCCTCCGAGACCTCCACCACTCCTGCCAGTAGATCCA
>JBBPOM010001169.1:0-13191 GCA_038091455.1 Leccinum uliginosum | reverse complement strand
TAGCATTCTGGACGCTCGGGACCATCTTCCTCGAGCAGGTCTATACCGTGTTTGATTTCAACGACCAATCACCACGAGTCGGATTCGCTCAGCTCGTCCCCGACTCTCACGCTAGTGCCACCAGTCTAACACAACCCTCCCCTAGTCAAGTCTAAAAGACTATTATACTGTACAACAACTTCGGCAGTCATATTCACTTCGGCACCTTCGTAGAAAACACAATTATTCCTGGACCTCTTGGGGCTGTCTTGTACTAGTATTAGTCTCGACACAGTTCGTTTTGGTGTGCTTCTCAAGAGCATGCGCTTCCTAAAACGGAACGTCGGGTACGTCGGGTATCGAGACTAGCACCCACGTTGGTTCATACCAACGTGGGGTCCTCTCTCGCCGCATTGGCACGAGGATTCGGCTGAGCGACACAGAAGGGCCAACTAATCTCCGGCCCTTCTGAGAAGTTTCTGCTTGCCCGTTTTGTAGCTATCTGAACGCCCGTGTACTGCAGTCACGCAACGAGGCTTAGACCCCAGAGCCCAGCCTGGGCCTCAAGGCCTCATCTTTCAGACTCACCCCAACCAAGTTTCCATTTGCTCACTGCGAACCAAGCCACATTACTCTCCGAAAAGGCTTCAGGCAACTTCGCCGTTGTCACCCAGAGAAGCAGATCTGAGTCAAGTTCGTGACCTCATCCTGAATTCTCATGGTATCAAGGTTCAAATCAATACGGATCCATTCGTTTATACCCCTCAACCTTGAACCAACATGGTGCCAACTTTGCGTCCATGTCCATGTTTGGAGGATCTGCGCATACATTTGTGTCTGATACAGGGATTCTTGCTGTATATGAGCCTGTCCTCGTGTCGCGGCGGTGGCAAACAAATGGAAGCTATAGTTATTAATGGCCCGGGCTTTTGTTTTTGTTCCCAAGTCGAGAACAGCGCAACCCACTTTACTCCCCAACACATCTCTGCACATACACCTTTGTATTCAACTCACTATGTCCATCATCATGGAGGCCACCGATTCCGATGTTGACCTCGACTTTACCTCTGTCAGGCATGCAGAAGACTCGTTCATGATCTTAAACGACCATGGAGACGAAGCAAGTCCTCTCGACGACTCTGAGGCTGCACTAGAGGAGACGCAATCGGAGTCCTGTGATTCGTCATACCTGAATGTCGATCTCGGCGATGACCTCGATGACGAGGAAATCGAGACCTCCGAGTCTGAAGAGCTTGACGAACGGCAAATGAACCAGGAATTGGAGGAAGTAAGTATAGCAGTTTGTTAACCGTAATTCTGGACTCGCCATTTACGCTCAGCTGGTTCATAGGCAGACGTCGAAGCAACGGAACGAGTTCACCCTGTGGAGGATGTTTGCTCCTCTATCCAAGGAATGTATCGTATTCTGGATTTGATCAGCGAGCGTGGAACAAGCGGTCTAGGTAGGATCACTCTGTCACTGACGGCCCATTTTGACTCCCTGACCTGAATTTTGCATCTGTGAAGTTGACAAGATCATCATCGCCCAGGATTCCCTCAAGCGTTTCATCAACGAAATTTCCCCCAGCGCTTACACTTCTTTGACCAAGGTCGATTTCAAGGCTCTCGACAAGTTTCAAGCCAAGCCCGTTGGGATTTATGGCAGCAAAGTGGAAATCGTTCGATTTCTACTTTCCGTATCTGCCATTGACGAAACCATGTATGTCTATTCCTAGCTCTCGATCCTGTTTTTTGGTCGCTGACATTTGACAGCGCGACCAAGCTAACCGTGTCGCTGGAAAAAAAAAAGGATCAATCAGCTTTGCGATCTGGTCTCTACATTTGTCGCATTTCTGAGTCTGTTGATGTCGCGCAAAAGATCTATGTCGTATATTGGCCAGAAGAGACTACTTGGGACGACGACGCGTCTCCACCTGTCCGTCGAAATCGTATTACGTTTATGAGGTAAGTTTATTTCGGGATGTTGCGAACATTCTGAACGCTGATCGACGTTCGAATACACAGATATCTCACGAAGATTTGTGATCAAGTTTCAGCCCTGATCTCCGACGACCACGCGGAGTCCATGGTTTGGAACGACTTGGACCCAGTTAACGATGACAAACTTTCTGAATCCGATGAAGATGATACCGATCGATTGTTCACGTTCGAGGTCGCGAAGACGAAGGAACAAGAAGAAGGCGTCTCTGTACGCCAAGGTTTTGAGGTACGTTTCTTTCGCGGCATCCATATTGATGTTCATGAATCCCCCCCCAGTGCGCTTCCGATGATCTTCAATTGATCACCGAAGTGCATGCGGATTGTAACATGGACCCCGAGTTCTTCAAGCCACGCTTATTATTCGGCGAAATGAAACAAGGATTCATGACGGCACAATATGTTCCAGTTCAGCGTTCTATCAAGACTTTGAGCTCCTTCAGGCTTATGGCGTTTGTGCTGCAGGATACGCTGTGCGTTTACAAACATTGTATCTTCTCACGATTGACTGACTCGTTTTAAGCCTCAAGGATCATCTGCAAATATCAGAGACTATCAGTCCCAAATCACTCAACCACCTGGTCCGTCTTGGGCTCGCCAAGCGTTTCCCCAACGAGTGTGGTGTCTGGACAAAGGAAGTCAACGCCATTAGACTGGCGTACGAGAAAGACATGAAGGCTAGGCTAAGAAAGGCTGAGGAGGAGTTGAACACAACTAGAGCCCAGACGGAATCCAGTATTCGGTTCGCAGTTGTCAATGCTGTGTTCACTCGTTACCCGTTCGTATCGCTTTCTCCCTTTGGCACTTCACTCACGTCAACTCTTATAGCACACTTGATCGCAGTCGATGCTTTACCTCTGTCCCGGCTCTTACACTTGATGAAGAATCGAGGCTCAATGGTGATTCATTATGTCGATGGATTTGTGTTCAGCGTTATTGACCTTTCCTAGAACTCTATTCCAGTTTAACGACAATGCACCCGCGTGTAGCAGAGGCTTTCGCTGACGAACTTTGCCAAGCCAATCACAAGAACATCGGTGATGAAAACTTCAGAAAGTCCAAGGAAAAGATCTTCCTCGTTCTCCATCTATCCCGCAGTCTCGTCAGCGCAACTGAGGCTCAGTTAACTGCGGTCATTCGCTCAGTTCTCGGGGACAACAAAAGGACGCTGCAGTCTACCTTGGCCTCTACTCTCCACGCAATTGGTGCGTCAACCGAAGGATCCGCTAGGCCGACGCAAGCTGAGGTAGCAAGGGCTGAAAAGATGCTTAAGGAGGGTAGTAATGAACCGTCTCTTGTCAGCGATGCAGATTTCGTGGCAGATCTTGAAGGTCTCTCGCTTAATATACCTTTGCTACAAGAACCGGCCAGGACGGCGAAGGAGCTGGCCCAGAGATACCTTAAAGGTGTCGTGGATAGACTCTGCCGGACTCTTCTCGGTTCCGCTCGCCGTATCCAACTGGAAGATATCCAAGAACAATTGAAGGCTGAGGTAGATCACCTCAGCGAACAGGAGATTCGCGAGATTGGGCGTTCCCTGGTCCAGAAGGTGAATTCGTTGTCGGGGTCATGTGATTCTTTGTAAGGGTTTTCGATATGACATGACTGAAACCTCTAATTGATCAACAATCGCCAAGGTACACTATACGACTTAGGTCCGTTATAAAATGCAAGAGCCCCGCTTACCGCCGTGATAATCGTACGCTCGAGCTTTGTGGACTAGCCTTGCTGGGCTAACAAATGGCTGTAGATTCGCAACACTACGAGGTCAGCGGCTCAAGAGAGACATTGAAAGAAGCTTCTCTGTTGTTCACCATTCATCTCATGCATTTGACAACGCAAGATCAGCACGAACTTCAACTCGATCCAACCAAGGTTCCGAGTCCACGTTTCAATGAGTCGTACTCCTTCCGGGTACCTGTGGAATTTTCTGTCTCGTGAGCTTGACTTTTTTTCACTACCCTTCATCTGATCTTTATTGAATCTCCAGTTACGCGCAGCTCCTTGAAGGCGATAGATTGTTCCTGGTATTGGTTGATGGCAATGCCAACCTCCATCTTCATTTGGACCACCTAAACAGCATTGAAACCTCTGTCGGACGCGACCGTGGCAAGATGCTCTACCGTGATAAGATCGGCGACGAATTCTTGTTGGCGTTCGACGAATCCCAAGCTATGCTTGCTCTGATTTCCTCCGAGAAGGTATGTGAACCAGGAGTTTAATGCACCCTATTCAAATTGAAGATCCTTCAGTTGCAGTTGCACGTTTACGTTCATGATGAAAGTCGAGGATTTACTGCGTCCGGCAGTGGCATTAGCTTGAATCCATGGTACAGTGAAGGGACGACGATCAAGAAAGCATGTTTCACATCGGGAAGTGAGGAACTTTTGCTGGTTGACTCTCAAGCCATTGCTCGTGTTTTCTCTCTCACTACTATGCAATTCCGGTGTGTACCACGGGTTAACCGAATACTTGGACATGATGTTGACGCATTCCCAGGCCAGCCTCGTTGGATCTTCAGCACGTGCCAATTGATGTTCATTCTTCTCCAGATGGCTCGTGCTTCTTGGTCGTTGGTTCGGATAGTGCTTCAGCCAGTATAACCGCCTATCATTGGAACACCTTCGGATCTACGGGCGGCATTCCACTCCCTATTGCAGATTGGGCATGCCACACTAAACTGGTCATCAGCTCATTCGTCCGCAGGAGTGCTGTCTATCTCTTGAAGCTAGACTTAGCTACTCATACTTGCAGCTCCGTTGCGCTTGACATCACACGAAAAATCACCGAGTTCATGTTCAGGGAGAAGGGAAACCGAGGCACTTTGTCTGGAGATGCTCACCTGACGGCACACAACTGTCTCGTTGACTGCTACGCCGATGTATGGACACGCTTCCCGGTTCTTCCAGCGGTACAGCGGGCCACCATTTCCACGAGCGATCGTTGCAGACGCTCAGTGCTTTTTGTTACCAAGCAAGATCATCATCGTTATCAGCCTCGCTTTGCTGAAATGATCGAGACGTTCGAACGAGCGTCGAAGAAGCCGACCGGAGATAAGCTCAGCACGCTGCAGGTCTCTGCGACGACGTTCGACAGTTTCGTGGCCGAATTTTCCCCAAATGCAGAATGGGACGATACATCGTCCTTCAGGGTTGGAGAATGGGTCGTCGAGATCCTCTGTCTCATCCCTATTCATTTGGCCCTTGCCAGGGATAATCGATTCGTTCCGTTGAAGGATGGCTTATATTCCGCTCAAGTCGAAAAATCATTGCTTGGTGCCGAGATCAATCGCATTGTGGATACAATTTCGTTTGGGTGGTATGAATCCATTTTCCAGTCCTACATGGCAGACAAGGTGCGAGCCCCAGACTGCGCGTGACTGATTACGATGTTGATGTTGGTATTTTTGCAGCCTGTTCGGGTCGTGTCTTCAATGGGGGAACAATCCGTTGGAAAGAGTTTCACTCTCAATCACCTTGTCGATACATCTTTCGCTGGATCGGCGATGCGCACTACCGAAGGTGTTTGGATGTCCGTGACCCCTACGAAGGAAGTTTTGATTGTCGCGCTCGATTTCGAAGGTACACCGGTTGCCTAGTTCATTATCGGCAGTCCATGCTCACGTATCTGCAGGTGTACACAGCATAGAGCGCTCGGCGCAGGAAGACACTCTTCTTGTTCTCTTCAATACCGCAATCTCGAATCTGGTATGTCGTCATCGTCGAGAATGGAGAATGGAGATAACCTTTTGGCTCCGATTTCCTCAGGTCCTTTTCCGCAATAACTTTGCCCTCAGCCGTGATATCACTGGGCTGTTCCAGTCTTTCCAGTCCAGCTCGATGGTTCTGGACCCGGTCGCCAACCCTGCGCTTTTCCAGTCCACCTTGGTGATCATCATCAAGGATGTCGTCGACTCGGACGCCTCGGAGGTCGCACGAGAGTGAGCGATTTGAGATATGATTCCCTCCGTGTTTTGATGAACGATTGCCCCAGGTTCTCGCTCAAGTTCCAGCAAATTGTACAAGACGAGCAAGACTCCAACTTCATATCGCGACTCCATGGTGGAAAGTTGAACATTATCCCCTGGTAAGATTTGGATGTACTTTTCAGAGTACAGATTGAATGACAACTCTACGACAGGCCAGTCATCGAGTCGAGGGAATTCTACAAATTGTTCCCAACTCTTAAGCGTTGTCTTGATCAACAGGACGTGACACACAAGGCTGCGGGAGAGTTCTTGCACCTGATGAAGACGTTGATGGCAAAACTCAAGGTTAGATTTGTTGCCACTGCTAGGCCAGTGTACATGTAATGATAATATTTTCTAGGCGAACGACTGGGGAGCGCTTTCTCGTAGGTACCAATTTTTCATCCGAGCTTAGTTGCTCATTTTCTCCTAGAAACCATGGCTTCGCATCGTGCACAGTTGTTATTAACCCTCTTGCCTACCGCCTTGGCATTCGGCATGCAAGAGGTGGAACCGGAAGTGGAGCTGCTAAAGGTATAGTTCACCCTCTGCTATGAGGTCTTAGGAAGTAATAAGATGTCTTGTTTCAGAACCTAGATGCGGACGTGCCCATAGAGTGCCCCGATACCGACGCTCGCTTCTCTGTTGCTGACGTCGAAGAATCTCAGACCATCGATCGCGAAGAGGCACTGGACAATATGGTCAAAGAATGGGACGCGGTCGATTCCCGCCAGCTTGTTCCCGATACTCAGTGGGCGGATGAGCTCGCTCAGTACCTGGAAGACCTGGCGGAAATGCGCATCAACCACGTACGAGTGTGGGCCAAGTCCAACTTGATGCGCTTCCAGAGTGGCCATGCCAGTGTGACGGAGCTTCAGAGGGCACTAGAGAGTGCAGTGATTGATTTGAAGAGCAGCGTGCAACTCTGTCGGACCCAGTGCGCTTCTTGTCAGCTGCTGTGTATTCGGGATCGATACCATGAGGGCGTCCATGACTGCAAGACAACACATTCTTGCATGCAGCATTGTGAGTATTGTGCGGAAGCGGGTGGGGAACTTGAAGGGGAGGAAAAGAAGTGCACAATGACGTAAGTGACATTCGAGTTGTGACGATGAAATCATGACCGTGTTCTTTCCAGAGCTGGGCATTCTGGAAAGCACGTGTAAGTGAACCTTTTGGTATTGAATTCCTTGTGGGTATGATTTGAGACGATGCTGCTTCAGATGTCTGGTGGATACCCATCTGTGTGGTGCGCCATGCAGACTCCTGGGCACGAATGGATGTCTCGAGGGATGTGCGAAGGTATGCCTACGCTGAGACTACTGGCTTCCTATTACTTACGACTTCCAGGTCTCGGGTCATGATGATGATGACCACCAATGTGCAGCAGTTACGCATGCCTGCGGAGAGGTGATCGCTTTTCACTGTCTTCGGTATCCAATGCTATATCTTTCACCTTAGCCATGTGATTTGTGCTCAGTGACACTTGCGGATGGCTCCAAGTACAGATGCAAAGGAAGGTGCATGGTCTCGGTGTAAGCGTCCTCATGCGGCTATAACCAGGATCGAATTTACTTACTTATTCACGTATCAAGTGACATTGAACACGAAAGTCACCGATGTGACGCACAGTACTGTCCCATACCCTGCCAGCTCTGTAAACGAGTCTGCTTAAGTTCTGACCACTTACATGCGTTGGTTGCAGATGCTGTCCATCTCTGCAGGTACGTGGTTCGGTGCTGTATTTACAGAGGCTGTAAAGTGAAATGCTTTTTGTAGGGAACAGCACACTTGTGCTCAGCGATGCGATGTCGATGGTGTATGCCAGATCGACACCGCTCCGGAATCAATCGAAGCAACGTTCAAAGGAATGCATGAATGCTTCCAGTACACCAAGGTATGACTTCATGTCCCTCGATGCCGGTCCGAAAGCTGAACACATCGGTGCATGGGTATAGTATACTCAAGGTGGGTATTTGGATATGTAGCGACTGCCTCGCTGACAGTGCGCACAGTTGCGAAGCGACTCAAATGTGTCAAAGTCATCCCCCCAGGCCAGTTACAACACGAAGGTCGGCATGCCCATAGTTTGGACTTGGACGCCATCCATTATTGTCGAGAAAGGTTAGTCTTGTAGCACAGCTTGTGTACCTCCGAGTCACTTATCTAACGTCGAACAGATGTGCGAGTTGCCAATATTACTGCATACTTCCTCTGGGTACGTGACGAAGGGTTTCTTTTCGCCTAGATCATAAATGCTAAGCGCTTCGTTCGAGACAGGTCATTCCCAGAAAGAACATGAAACCCACCATGGTTCTATGTTGAACGTGCGTTGGTCCGTTGATGGCCCGGATGAAGAAGGCCTCGAGGTCGAAGGTCGACGATTCTCGACGAACGACGAAGGCGCACCGATGATGTGCAATCTAGTATGCAAAGCACTGGGTAGACACGCCCATATAGACTATTGCAGAGCCGAGACCCCCGGCGAGTGCAGAGCGAACCATGAAATCCAGCATATCCCAAGGACGCTGAAACCGGAACCAGACCGAGCAAAGGACTTTTTGACGCACAACCTGTTCTGGAAGCGCAGTGGTACGTCGATTTTTACATGCGACGTTTTGATTGCTATATCGTTGGGGCAGGTTTCAGAGATCCGTACTCGCGCGAAGAACAGGCAAACTTCGCCAAGTGGTATGTTCAGCTACACAATTTTGTTTCCTTCCGTTCCCGCCTTGATTATTTCATCTTTGCATTTCTACAGCGACTCGATGTGCGCTGGTAAGTACAACCTTCTGGTGACTGTTTTCGTGGTGATCATGACTATATTGCAGGATCTGAGCATACTGCTTCAGGGGCAAAGCCTGCTGCTCCCTCTTACTGTACTCTCCCGCTTTTCCATGCACCATTGGACACAAACAATGTTCCACCGAAGCAAGGCTATATCTCAGGGGATGGGCACCAGTTCGAGTGCAAGAACCCAGTGGCCCAACAACAAGCTTTCCACATGTATGTGCTCGTGTCCAACACACATGACAGGGCTAACAACCGGTCTTTAGCGTCTTTATGGTCGACAGGTAAACAATATATCCTCGTTCGTGAATATGTAGCTTTGACGGACTCGTGCAGATCACTGTCAATGAGCAAAAGTGACATAAGACCACCAGCAGGCTCCGCGGTGAGCGGAAAAATCTCTGCACATGGTATGAACAATCGACTCGGGGCCATCTATGCTGCCCTGCACCACTTCTGGACTGCTCGGCAAGCTATCTCTGGTTCCCAGAGAGATGCAAACACTGTCATCTTGCACTCCGAGCATGCGCAATCGGTGTGCTTAAGGGACACCAGGAGATCGCCGGATGAGCTCCTAGATTTGCTTATCCCACATGCCCCCCAAGGCAGCGACAAGTTCAAGGTGGCTCTTCAGACTGTCGTTGCGGGCATACAGAGGAATTGGTGTGAAGACACGCGTCCCATCGTCATTGTCTTCCTTTCGGGTAGCGATGTCACTACATCTAGTGCCATCGTGCAACAACTATTCCGCAAAACGGCAGACCATTTGTGAGTAGTCTTTAATTTCATGTGAAATGTCGAGCCTTATATCATATACAGGACGGGACTTTCGTTCCATGGTATTTTATTCGGTCCAAAAATGATCTCGACGATGACGAAGCGCATCATCACTGTCGCACGCGATGCGCAGAACAAGACACCAGCTCTGATGTGGGCACCGTCGTCCTTCCATGAAGCATTTGATAGTGTAGGTCGTTTCGCTTGGTTGGTATCAGTCACAGTGTTAATTCCCTTTCCACAGGTCCAACTCTCACAAATCTTCCTTGGAATTGCACAATCATTGAGGAAACCGAGTGGTCCATCGCCGCGACAGTTCATACATAAGGATCCGACGACTCAGCAAGCCTTCCATATGTACGTCCATGTGACTACGCACCATTGCAAAGCTGACCAAAAATTGGTCGCAGTATCTTCTTGATCGATAGGTGAGTGAAATGCTATCAGGAGTATACCAATTGGACAATCCTGCGCAGGTCCAAGTCAATGATCAATGCTGACAAGAAGCCACTGGAGAGCTCGGCAGTTCGCGGCAAAATCGTTGCGCGTGGCATGAATAATCGACTCGGGGCGGTCTACGCCGCCCTGCACCACTTCTGGACCACGCGCCAAGCCTCCCTTGATCCCGAGCGTGACGCGAATACTGTCATATTGCACGCTCAAAAAACGGAGAGCCTGTGCGAAAACGACAAGAAGAGATCGCCAGACGAGCTTCTCGATTTGCTTCTCCCTAACGCACCGGACGGCGGGAACAGTTTCGACCTGGCCCTCAAGGCTGCCGATGCTGCTATGTCCAATTGGTGGGACGACGCGCGACCTCCTGTAATCATCTTTCTATCCGATGGCATCGCCTCTGTATCCGATGCCTTCGTACGAAGAATGTTCTGCACAGCGGCACTAAAAGGGTGTGTCGTGTTCGTTGGCGCGCTGGATGACGGTGGAGCTTACGTCACGTCTTATAGGGCGGGGCTTTCTTTGCAGGCTATCTTGTTCGGTCCAAAGGTGACTTCTGCTCGGATGGAGCATATGGTTACCGTTGCACGCAATGCGCAGAGCAAGTTACCGGGCGTGACGAGCGCGCCATCCGCTTTCCATGAAGCGCTTGATAGCGTAGGTCGTCTCTCGCAGCTCTCTATCGGTTGTAGTTTTGATCTACGTCCTTCAGGTACAATTGTCGCAGACTTTCCATGCCATCGCGGAATCTTTGAGGAAGCCGAGAGGTGCGTTGATGCAATGAGCGATCATTCATCGCTTCGGAGAGCAAACAATACCTTCCTATTTACGTACATATCCCTGGGGTTCATGATAACAAAACCTTTTGAGCTCTGTTTCATCAGAATTGTATGCGCCGTGTTTTGAAATGGAGATTTGTTTTTGGCAAGAATCATCTTTGCTTGTGTAAAGCAGTGCGCAAGTTCTGTCAAGTCTAGCTCTTTGGACGTCGCTTCGTGTGCTACGAGCTGAGAGGGTGGCAGTAGGCTGAGAGTGGGCGGGCGGAGCGCAAAGCGCTCTCCGGCCCGGGACGGGAGCAGCCCGAGTTGCTGCGAGGGTGGGTGGGAACACCTCGCACTGGGTGTGTGTACCCGAAAGTCGCAATCGCGCGTTCCGGGCCTCGGGGGGTGAGCACCGTGAGCTGCGAGGAGCCTGAATGGGAAATGGAGGCAGGGCGTGGCGGGGGGGTGCGCTGAAACGGGCTCAGACGAGCGCTGCAAGGCGGATGACTCGGAGCAACATGCCAGTGGTGGAGGCGAGGGGAAGCGCGGAAGCGGTGCCTCTCGCTTGTGTCGCTTGTCGGAAGACCTTGCACTCGTTGCTCTAAACCGGTCTCCATGATGTTGCTCACGAAAACCGCCCGGATTCTTCCCTCGGCCCCTCCATCATCAGACCCAGTTCTTCCAAAGTAACGGTCTGGTTCACGTTCATAGTATGTGTTGGCCGCCAGGACGCTGAGTGACTCCGAGCTGGATGGCCCCCATTTTGCGACGGACACGCCCTCAATGACGTACACCGTGCGCATACACGTGGAGTCGAGCAAGTGTAGGAGCCGGGAATACACGTTGTAAGCACCTGATTTTTTATCCTCGTGTCACCCTGTTCCCGACGCGCGTGCACATTGGCCTATCCGTGACTCAGAGTCCAAACTAGACATAAAGCGACTTCGGAAATGGAGAAAACGAAATGTCACCCAAGGCCATATCACCTCCGCCCGAGGCAAAGTTACCTCCCAAGCCGCGCAACAAGTACGACGATTGTCGAACGAGGGACTTTTACCCGATCACGATGGAGGGAAGAGTGAATGCTAGGTACACACACGTGTGCCCCAATTCCTCGACTCGGAGGGTTCGCGCGTGCTTTGAAAGTGTCTGTGTCTGTGTGTCCGCGTTTTTTTTCGAGCAGATATATCCAGCTTTTGTTACCGGTCGTTGCAAGCACGGGGATGACTGTAAGTTCACGCACAAGACGGAGCTCCAGACAGACCGTGAGTGACCGTGTCGTTTTCGTCTATATGTTGGTGGATACGATCTGACGAAATGGCGTGCAGAAGTTGGTTTCATCAATCTCAGGGAGTGAGACTGTTCAAGGGAAGGGACATAGTGGGTTGCTACGACCGGCGAAGAAGGGCACGAGTTCGAAGCTTGGCCAATCGGGTTCGCAGAGACGCAAGTCTAGCACTATCGATGTGCCCGTCGCAGTCCGTCACTTCGCAGAGAGCCAACGACGTGCCTGCTGTTCCCAACGAGTGGACTGAAGCGGCAGCGGGGAAGAAGAAGAGCGAGGAATCCACATCCTCGGGGCGGCCCGACGTGGCACGTGCATAGAAGCACGCAGTCGATGTCGATGGTCGATACCTCGCCGACGGCTGTGGACGCATCGCACTCGAATGTACGTTTTCGCAGCGTTCATTTGCTTGAAAGGTTAATCCTTCCTCAACACGTTCCATGGACGTGTTAACTCGTGGACCAAGTTCACACAGACAGTCAAAGCTCACCCGAGATTTGTTTTTTGTCACCGCGTCCCAAGAAACCAATTTTTGGCTGAGCTGGGAGAGACTTTGAGAAGGTAGCGAGGCCCAACGTTGCTCGTGAGTACGGTCGGGTTCTACACTCATCTGTTCTCGCTGACGTGTAAATGTAACAACTAACTTACTTCCGCAAGGAAACACTAACATAGCCAAACAATTGCACTGATGGAAAGCAAGGTGTAGATGGCACCAACAACTCACCGCCCTTCGACCATCGCCCTGTCCGCCTTGCACTAGAGGCAAATCAAATTTGGTGACATATATCCTCAAGAATTACAGTGCTTTCGGCTGAATCCGTCTTGTGAGTCTAGACTCTTTCTCAAACTCTTTACCCATACCTGTTTTGATGATCCGAATGTACTTCATCAGTCTCATGTTGATCCGGTTAGTTCCTAATCGTCATGCCATCCCAGCGTCTATTTAAGTCAGGTGCAAGTACTTGATGGTATTTTCAAGTTCGCTCCTACACATTCGCTACCCAATGTTCTTCAAGGCGATCACAACCATTGTCGTCACAGTGACTGTTTTTGTTCTGGCCGCCCAAACACCTGATGCTAGGGAAGAAAGTGATGTTATAGCCATACCACTCACGAAACGCTCTGATACCGACGCGCGCGAATTTCATGCTACATCACATAATGCGTAAGTCGACCCGACA
>JBBPOM010001168.1:0-13194 GCA_038091455.1 Leccinum uliginosum | reverse complement strand
CTGTTCGCATGGGGTCGCCGTTATTCGAACCCCAAGGTGAAAGCTGGCAATGAAAGATCGTCTAAAAGACCTGTCGAGTTCTCGCAGCACTTAAAAATTTAGTGATGCCATCGGTCTGGTGTTTTGAAGCTGATTGCAGACCTGGGTCGCCGTTGTCAGTGTAAGCGCCAGTCTGACAATGGAGACGCGACCCATCACCAACACGTTGAATACTTATCGCTGCGCAGTGCGAATGACACTTTGTTTTTGTTTTGCTTCCGAATCTCATCTTTGACGTCGAAGCTGGTCCGACGGTAGAGTACACCGTAATTAATTGTTCGCGGTATTGAACTGGAAAATCTCAGCTATCGCGCCGACTAAATCCGGCAAGTAACCAACATGGTCACTCCCTTCACCTTTGGATAGGCCCTTCGAAATACAACCAAAACTCATGCCGTGATGCGGCAATGAGGCAATAACGATCATAGGGTATGTACAACGTGTATGGTATATCCGAATATCTGAATGTGAAGTTTCAGGTAGAAAAGAGTCTGTGGTTCGTAACAAAAACTGACAGGTTCGTATCTCGACCATACATACGTAGAGTGGAATGGTTCTTGCAGCTGCGCACGCATCACCACCCATCGGAGATCTTCAAGGGTCAATACGCATGTTATCCAAGACATCAAGGTGAAGTGGAAGCGGTACACAAGGTCATGACGTCGGCGAACATTCGAACCCACACGGAACGGAAATGGGAACACCGCGAGGCCACCGTGCGTTCCAGTGGCAACGCCCGCCGGGAGCGTGCTCACGAGTCGTGCTCAGGGCTCGCTGGGGTCGTCGTCGAGTCCGACGTTGGGGACGCTGCGTCCACCCCTAGGTCATCCACAGGTTCCTCCACATCTTCCTCTGGTGCGAGCGGGATTTCGACTTTATCCCCATCCGTGGATTCGCTCGTGCCGGTGCTTCTGCCTATCTTGAACACAAGCTTGCCTGCCGCTTGGCCCTCTTCTAGGAGCTCGAGTTCGATGGCTGTTCGTCCGCCCCCACCATCGCCTGGTCGTCAGCGTCGGCTAGAGAGAGAGAGAGAGAGAGAGAGAGAGAGAGAGAGAGAGAGAGAGAGAGAGAGGAGAGACTGAAAGAATAAAAACGTACGTGTCTCTGACTGTTCAAGGAGCTCGGCCAGGTTTGCCTTGCTCTCCGTCTTCTTGATGACCTTGTAGACGAAGAAGAATTTCCGGGCATATACTTCGATCTCCACTTTGGACGACTCGAGGCCCGACCTAGATAGAGTGCAGCGAACACGAGCGCGTCAGCAGTGGTGTTTCTCCAAACTCAAGTTGAGGTGAGAGGAACGCACAACTTGACGGTGTCGTTCCAGCTTGCCACGAACTCGTCTCCCTTGGTGTACTTGACCTTCTTTGTCTTCTGCGGCACTTTTCCGCCCTTGACACTCACGTAGAAAAGTCCACTAAAGAAGCCCAATTTAGCGGGCAAACCGCTAGCTTTGATGTCTGTCGTTTCAAGGAGAGGGCTCCTGATTGAGGAAAAGACCATGCATTTCAAGCATGCAGTCCAGACGAACCTGTGATCTCGACGGCGACTTCTTCTCCTTTTTTGTCCTGCTTTTGGGTATCAGCAGGTGGGTCGGTGGCGGGCGTTACATCCTTGGCTGGTGCATCTGGCGTCGACATCCTTGCAAAGGGGTGGAGGGAGGAGGGTTTGAAGAAAGGACGGCGTTCCGAGAAATGAGTGAGAGAAAGAGAGGACAAGCCAGACCCCCCGCAGTCGACTCAATGCTCAAGTACGGAACGACTCTAGGCGACCGCAGCAAAACCCTGCACGCGAACGCCGTCAGGTTTATATACTCGTCAGTGCAATACCCCTCCTCCCTCATCCGTGTCACCTATTCCCCCACTCCACCTCCGCCAATGAGATTGAGACGCAACCTCTTCGTATGGAGGCTTCGCGAAGGGCATGCGTCCCGTCCCCGTGCCGGCGATTCAAAGGGAAACGCTCATCCCTAGACGCAACGAGGCCAAGCCCAAAGGTCTTTCCTTTCCTTTCCTTTTGTTCAATGATGGGTCTTGTTTAGGGGTATACGCCGATGCCAAGGCTTGGTCACAGCCGTGCGCGCGGGCGTACCAAGTACTTGTTTTGTAACTAACCCCCCGTGGCTGGTGGTCAGTGGAACTCGAGGCGCGGCGAAACGCAGATGGGCCGGCGAAGCTTAGCCATTCGGGCACCCACTTTGCGCGAGTGAGGCGCAGCGTCGCTCATCCCAACTCTTCTCCTTCTTTTTGGGGAAACGACACGAGAATTCAAAACACGCTCCCGAAAAATGGGACAAGTACTGAAGAACTCCGTAGGGGTCATATATGTGTGGTACCGTGAAATAGAAAACGAGGGCAGGCAGACCGCATCCTTATGAACCCGTTCACGGTCTACAACGTGACGGAGAGGCGTATACATGTTGTCCTGCTGGTCCGGCTAAGCTCGTTCCCTTAGGGTTTGGATATATACAACTATGTATTAGCCTAGATGTGAAATCGAATCAAGTAGTTCATTACATCGAATTGCGTCCGTCCGGTCGAACTCGTGCACGGTACCGTGTAGAGGTGCATGAAGGACCAGTAGCAGAGCAGCATCAGAATGAAGAGTCGCCGAGTTGCGAGTCTCAGACGCCGTCTGCAAAACACAAAAGACAGACCACTCCAACTTCACGCAAGTGGATGCGACCACGAGGATGACTACGCTTGTTTCATCAAGTTCGGACGTAGCACGTATGAATCTACGCCCAAACATGCATTGTCCACAAGGGTCTAGTATCTACAGATATCCAAAGGGTTGTTGCCCAAGAAGCCCCACACCAATGCGGGCCAACAGTCCCGCCACACGCCCCCCGGACCACACATGCATGCACACAACACGCACACACGCATGGATCACACCCACAACGAAGTCGTCCCTCCCACACCACCACCATGTCCGCCACCAGCCCCACCACGTCCGCCTCCACCGACCTCGTCCGCAAACAACGCATCGAACTCCTCCGCAGACTGCCCAATCACCCCAAACGCCTCCTGCAACGTCCGTCCAAGCAGCTCCAGCTCTTGCGTCACACCCTTCATCGTCAGCGCGTACGCAAAGAACAACAGCTGTCTCGACGCGTGCACCTCCCGGTTCTTCACCACGTCCAGTTTCCGGATCGCATCCACCTGTTCCGCGTTCACCGCACGTCAATCTCCTGGTGAAACTGTGATATGGCAATGCGGCATTGTAACTCACCAGACGCTCTCGCGCCTTCTCGGCAGGTGGTAGATACGGCGGCAACGGAGCTTTCGAGCGAAACGCCGATGCCAACGTCGAACAGTAAAGAATGATGTTGCCCACCATCTCCCGCCGCTCCTTGTTGACCGGGAGTATGAAGTCCCTTCTCACGGTCTATGCAGAACATGATCAAAATGGGCGCATCACGGTAGAATGGAGATCCTTGCCGTAAACCTAGATACCAAGCAGATCCCGGGCGCTGTGTAAGACAGTGCAACGAAAACAGAAAACAAAGACTAACCATTCCTCTCGAGTGATAACGCACCGCATGCTATGCAGCTTGTCCAATATGGTTTGCAGACTCGTCAATATCGAGCGATACAACAAGATTGGAAAAGGTCCCTTCAACCGTGGCTCGTGCTGCGTTTGATCCAGCAGTCCCCGCAGTTCAATCAGTTTGATTTGGAGATGAAGTTCCCTGCGATTGGAAGAACATAGCATCAGGTCCTGCTCGGCTCCACATGATCATCAACGAACATAGCCATGAATTCTTGAATAGAGTCGCTCAGTTGTGCGCTCGCCGATTTGGACAACAGCGGTGTATTCTCTTCCACACCATTCGGACTATGTTGCCGCGGCCTTTCGCCTTCGGTGTCGTTGTCGTCCAGTAATAGCATGCCGTCGTCGTCATAGTCGACCAAGCCAGAATTCGAGGCGACCAGGCGAGTGTACAGCCATCCGATGTTGAGACAATACCTAGTGTTTCCACAGTTAGCGGCATCATCGTAAACTACCTCTTAAATCACTCACTCCCAGAGGGCCTGACTCAGCTCGCGTCTAGCTTCTGACGGCCACCAAAGACGCGATGCTATTAGGGCCCATATCACCCCAACGGTGACAGCCGTCGATCGATGGTACGCAATGACCCACACCGGCACGTTTTCGTCCCGTATGTTGAACCTAAACTCCGAGTCAGCAAATCGATCTGCAGAGCACATCATATGACGTACGCATACAAACACGTCAGATTATACGTCAGGAGCACAAACCGTCCGGTCGCAGCGTACTGTGGCTTGGCCACGATGTAATAGACACACGGCAACGAGAAAAAGAAGCCGAATATCGACAAGACCACACCGTTTCCCGGGAATATGGAGTATATCCCAGCCGCTACGACCGCACCAAACCTGTGCCCTTCGGTCAATAAAAACCGCCGTCCGCTTTCACAGGTGGAAAAGATTCTAATCCCCGACGTACAGAGTCCCAAGCGCACGATGGACAGCAAGATAGTTGGTCTTCGAAAGTCATCACGCACATCAAATTATGATGCCGGTCTCAGTAGAAAAAAAACCCACCGCTCCGATAGTGGGGGACATGACCACGAAACACTTTTCAACGTAATCCGGTGAGCTTCTCTAAGATCCTTCTAATCCCCGCTGGAGTTGAACTCACAGATATGAGCGCCCATTCCCCCCTATATTCCGTAAACAACGGGCGGGTGACATCAAAGAACGCGGGGGCAGACAGCACAGCTGTAGACATGCCGACCTTGAACGCATAGTTGATGTTGCGATCCTTTAGATAATCCCCGAGGTCCCAGAGCGTGCGCAGGAACCGCTCGACCAACGTGAGGTTCGAGCGGTCTGGGGTCTGCAACGTATTCGGCGCGTGTGGCCGTACCTTGGGGAACGACACCTTGGGATGGCGTTCGTCGGCGTTGAAATACATCGCTGATCGGCGGTACATCAGAAATTCGATACGAAAAGACCCAAAAGAACGGATCGTTGCACAGCTTACAGATACGACGCAAGCCCGCTCTCGCCACCTTTTTCGATTGTCTCCGCTGTCGGAACGCCCGGATGTAAGGAAGGAATGCCTTGGGTCCATTGATGAAATACCGCTTGAACCAGTTCTGTCTGGAGAACCTGGCTAACTCCACTGCGTATATCCTTCGCATCGCATCGGTAAGGGACATCAACTCCCCGGCAAACTCCTGTAGGGTAAAAATAAAACTGTATAGCCATATATCAGCATGCAGCACACACGCGCTCGCGCACAGAGAAAACAGCCTAATGATCCACTGACAAATATACGAGGAATATATGTTCATGCTCGCTCTCCGCCAACATTTGATTGTCCTCCAAGGATGAATTAATCGACACTTTTCGCGACTTGGGAGCAAAGTTGCTCCGCCGGTACAGGCGCAGGACCGCATGGTTCGACGTGCTCTCAAACGTTCGCAGTGCCCGATCGATGTCATCAATGATCTGGTGAAAGTCTTGAGGTTGCATCATCTTGTACTCCTCGGCGTTCTGGCTGTTCACGAACGCCTCTCGCAATCGTTTAAGACAAGATGTGCACGCGCCCTGTTTCCCATCACCTGATTAGATCACTGCCAAAGACAAATCATCGGACACGCCTGACCGATAGCGCCTTCAGCGGCGGACCAACGTCGTCCACGAGGTCACCAAACATCTCTGCGGCCGCGTTGAGCAGAGCCTCTTCAAGATCGTCCGTCTGTGCACGTGCAATCGAATAGCAATGTGTACCCACAACCCCCGGTTCTGCCTGCCGATCCCGCGCGTCCTCGGACGACCGTCGGAGAACGAGCTTCCCGTCTCTCTGTGCCTTGGAGAGCTCGTACTGCAGGCTCGTTCCACTCTTGAGACCGTTGAGATGCTGTGCAAGACGCGTGAGACTGTCGACGGCATCTCCGTACCCCTGCTTTGAGAGAACCCGTTCCTGCTCTCCCAACACACCAAACCACTCCGAGCGTGCCTCGGCCAAGCTCTTCTTCAGACTCGTGAACGAAGACTGATGGTTCTCCATCGCTTGCCGCATCTTGTCGTGACTCGGCATTCGAATGGGTTCCTCGAGTAAGAACGTGCCGGTGATCATTTCGAGCAATGTAAGAAAGGAGTCCAACGTCTTGGTCATGTTGACTTGGAGGTTGTAGGTAGCGCTCTGCGGCCACAGCAAGAAACAGACCAAGTTCGATATAGCAGTGCCCACAAGCACGATGGACGATATCTCCAAGAGGATCTCCCAGTCTCCCTCCCTCACCAGTCTGATATCTCCAGGTCAGCCCCAGACTTGTCACACACGAGTCAAAAAGCGGTGCTTACACGATGAACAAGACAGTAGCCGACATCGAGCAAGCTGTTCAACCACCCATATTTGAGCGAAATCTTTCTCGAACCTCGGAAAAAGAAAGGCTTGCCTGAATTAAACGTCGGCTTCGCCATCCACACTTTCATCCACGTCAACCCCCATATAGTCACCCCTACCCACACCACCAGCACCACATCCGCCAACAATTGCAACCCTGGCTGTACATCAAGCCACCAAAACAAAGCCAAGCCGCTCAGGCTCATGAGCGCAGAATACAGCCACGAGACCAGACAATACGAATCCGCTTCAAACATTCCACCGATAGTCTTTGCAGGGTTGTAATACACAGCGCTAGAGACAACGTCAGTGCAAAGAAAGCACAAATAGAATCAGGTTTTACATCGTCGCAATCAGGTGTGCAGAAGGGTACGGGGCACTGCCAGGTCCACGGGTAGCCCAATCGCCAAACAACCGAGACAAGGATGGGTGAAAAGTGAACAACGATCCGATAAAGTATGCTACAGAGCACTTGAGCATATTTTTCCATAAGAGGGGTATGGTAGGTATCCGGGGGGGGAACCAGCCTGTTGCTTCTGTCGTGGATTGAGAGACGCGTGACCCGTTGGTTACTGTTGCCTCGTCTTCATCTTCATCTTCCGAAGACGAGAACGTCTCTTCGTCCGTCGTGTGCTGCAAGTCCTGAGCCATCCGCGCTTGCATGTGCGTCGGCAGCCTAGGAGCGTTGCCATAGATGCTATTCTGTGGGGACTCTTCGACCGGCGACTGGACGACGCTGGAGTTGAGAAAACTTTGACCGGGAGACGACGCGCTCGTCTCAGGAGGAGCCGATATGGGAACCGAACATCGAAGTTGACCGTTATTCTTCATGAGCTGTTCGAACAGCGACCACTGGCGTGCGTCTGACGGCGGAGGATGGAGAGGAACAGTAAAGAATCGTTCGAACGCAGGACTGGCGGACGTGTTTGCAGCGGACGCGGCGCGATGGTGGTCAACGGTGCGACTAGAGCTCGGATTAGGACTAGCGCTGGGCCTATAAATTTCTAGTCTGGGGGACAGCGCCGGCAGATTTGCCACAAATGACGGCATTCGATGATCATCTGAATTGCTTGGCTCTCCGAGTAGAGTGATATCGCCCGGACTCGAGCGAAGCAACTTGGACAAAGATTCAGTAGGTGCAGGCAAATTGCTCGATACGAGACAGGGGGACTGCGAGGAAGAAGAAGACTCGTCCAAATGGGACATCCTCTGGACAAGAGACCTGCCACAACTTCTTGGTCGACAAACCGAGGCCGGAAGTTACCGGCCGGCAGCCAAGAGTAAGACTCCCTGAGGCGGCGCTGGGCATTCAAACACCTCAAGAACCAATTAGTATTACGTAGTACATCCGACTCGACGGCCCCCGGAGCCTCGCTGGAAGTCCTAATCACTGGCTGTGCTCGTTCGAAAACTTGGAAGCTGAACTCGTGTCAAAGCGAGGCTGTATGATACTCCCGAATGTCACGCATCTCGTTGATCGGTATTAGTGAAAAGTTGAAACTGAAAGTGGTGAATTCAGGGGTTTAACAAACCACGCGTATCATCTCAACTGTTGTAGTACTCTCATCAAATCGTTCAAATGTATTAACGTACAGTACATGCATGCCAGCATCACATCATCAAAAGCGTCCATCGAGTCATCTCTGTTTTTTTTTTCGTCAACGTAGCAGATCGATAAAAGCGTGCGTGTCCAGGACGAAAGTCAAAAAAGCAGACATCAGAGTTCTTGGTAATCGTAGAACGAAGCAGACTGTCAGGAAATATGGCACAGGGGTAATAATAAAAACAAACACAATATAGACCTAGCATAAAGATTAACATATTCTTGAGGTTAGTACGTGCGCGAGGGAGAAGAAAAGAGTATAGGGGTTTTTAGTACTGTCCGTGATTCGTTGCGGGTCCATATTTTCTAGAAAGAGTTGTCCGAGTATATCGTGTCCGAGCTGAGTGTCCAGAAAGAAAACGAAAAAGCGTCCAAACGTCCGGGGGTACGTGGTGAATGTCATAAACAGAACGTAAAAGAATGACGATTCGTGGTGTTCTTTGTCTGGATCAAAAACAAAGAGACGAAAAGAAAGTCCACAAGGCGAAACGTACCAACCTTCTGAACGAGAGAAGGAAAGGAAAAAAAAAAAGGTTTCGAGTGAAAAAAGGTCCAATAACAAGTCCACGTTGCAAGGCCAAAATAGTCGACCAGTCATTTGTTTCATGTTAGTGTCCCGTGCAGACACAGCTGCCCATTAAGCGCAGCAAACAATTTGCTGAAATGAACGAAATCACAGTCCCGAAAGTCTTTTTTGCACCTTCGCCGCCGTGTACCCAAGCAAAGGATAACGCGATCCGAGGCTGGTCATCGCATACAACAGCGTACCAATTTCGTTGCGAAGTTCGGCACTGTCGACGAGTGGCCAAGACGTCTCGATCAAGTTCAGCTCCCGGATCAGCGTGTCCATAACGGTCGTCCAACAGGGCTGACAGGAAACGTGATCAGACTTTCCATTCACGGAGTCAAGCAACCGGCACTTACACCAAGAATCGGGTCAAGAAAGTCATAGTCCGCTGGGGAAATATGTTTGGTGATCGTGACGCAGCACTGTGCGGCGCGAAGACACTTGTCGTACGAAACGGGATCTTCTGGTCCAGAAGGATAATACAAATGAATTATCGCGGCCTGAGTAAGCGTGTGTATTGCAATGTATGCATGCTTATCGTCAGGCATGGCGGCGTCTAATTGGTGGACGGGGATGAGGGTGGAGAGAAAACGTGCGATCGTGTGTTCTAATGCTTGGAAATCGTCCATGTATGCGTTCGAAAGGGATAAAGCAGAGTAATTATCAGAGGCCTGGAGGTAGCTTGCGGGATCGAGCCGCCTACGCTGGTCCCAGTTGGACGCCAATCGATGAGCCTGGTGGTACAGAGCGGACGCCTTTACTCTCAGAGCCAGTGGCGAGAAGCCGCTTCCAAGGTTCGAGATTTGCCCATCGAAAAATGACCGCATGGTCGAAAAGGAATGAAAGTCATCAAGTTGACCCTGAGGATGCATCCTCATCAGTAATGGACATGAAAGATTACCCCAAATTGGCTCACCAATTCATAATCTTCCATTTCTTGTGGCCACGGCATGACGATGGACATGGATCCCTCAGGACCGTCTGGAATTGTCACTGGTTTCTGAAGAACGGCAGACCAGCATCGATCGAGGATGAAGACCTGCCAAAACGTGAGTATTCTCTCGCCCTGTTCGACAACGTCTTTGGCAGGAGGGAGCTCCATGGGCGTCATGACTCTTGTGGACTCGAACACGGAGCGATTCATTATTGCTCCGTGAAGGCCGCATTGCAAAGTCAACGACGCCGCGGCGGATGCATGGTAGCTTCCCTCTAGTGCGCGGCCGTTGGAGAGGAAGTAGAGCGAGAGAAGGCAGGAGGCCTGGATGACGTCGAGCACTCGATTGCTATGTTGAAGTGCATCACTGAGACCTTCGAGGGCACGGGTGAGGTAGTGAGATTCGTGCTCGCTGAGTGGCCCCGGTCGAGAGATGTAACAAGCCCAGAGGAAGATGGCATTTGTGAGGGAGGGGTGATGCTGTTCAGCTGGGGGTCGCGTGAAAGAGTTTCGTAATCGACCCATGTGGAGGCCCAGGAAGCATTGGTGGCGATGCGATGCAAAGATATCGACCCTGGGAATGGGGGTGAGAAGAAGAAAGCGGGAAAAAGATAAGATGGGCGTACAGCATCTGGGCCAAGTCGAGCGTCGGCTGTTGCTGCTCGATATGGAAGGCTTCGCTGAAGGGCGTTGGGGAGGGTGAGGGTATGCCTTGGATCCATGAATGTTGCGGCGAGCTGGTGGCTATGGGAGAGGAGTTAGCCGATGGCTATGAGCGTTGTGGCTGAGCGTACCAGAAGGTGGGAGGGGAGAGTGAGGCGCAGAAAAGCCCGTGCTTCCCGGAGAGCCGGCAAAGGAGGAGGAAGAGCTCTCTGAGCGACGGTGAATATGAGGATCGTGCAGGGTGACGGAAGGAGAGGTGTACTCGGGATCCTCGAGTTCCCGTATGC
Organism: Leccinum uliginosum; assembly: GCA_038091455.1. Lineage (NCBI taxonomy): Eukaryota > Fungi > Basidiomycota > Agaricomycetes > Boletales > Boletaceae > Leccinum > Leccinum uliginosum. The sequence goes on along the minus strand of JBBPOM010001168.1, from coordinate 2,719 downwards.
GCTGTTCGAGGCGCTCGATGTTTTCGCGCAACAGCTGAGTTCTCGTCTTGCCCTTGCCGTCGTCGTATTGACAAGCGTCTGGTTTCTTTGCGCGGATGCACTGTTGACATGCAGGCTTTTCGCCGTCACATCTCTGCAGGGCTGAGTGAGAGGGTGTGGGTGTGGTAGGTGGAATAGACTGACCATCTTTCGTTTTCTGGCCAAGACGCGGGGGTTGAGCATGGAGAGGGTGGATGAGGGTAGAGACAGACCTGCAGCGGAGACATGCCTTTCCTCGTTGGAGGGTGGGAGGGGGTGTGATGGGTGATTTAGTGGCCATTATTGGAAGGAGCCTAAAATATATGCGAGGGGTGGACCTGGGGAGAAGTGAGAGGAGGTGGGGGGAGGGGAGAGGAGGACGGACCTGGGACTAAGAGACACGACGGGGATGATGTACCATGAAGCGGGGAAGAGGCGGAAAAAAGGAGGACGATCAGAAATAAATTACTGAAAGGTTCATGGAGAGGCTTTGAGTACTTATGGCGAACACGCGACGAGGAGACTAGCCTTCAGGAACCAGCCCACGCCATCCCAACACATATCGGAGACTCTCTAACAGCGATTTCGTTTGTTTGGGTTTCATTTGGATCGTCGTCTCACACCGGCCAACTCTTGCCGCTTCAACTCGGAACTCTCCGTCTCTCCTCTGGCAAATCGCCCACCCATCCGAGTGCTCGACGAACTAAATCAACCTTCTATCCTGGCCGTCGCCAAGCAAGTTCCGCCCTCAGGGAGTCTCCGACGGACCTGATTAAGTAACTAAGTATATGAGTCATAGGTACATCCGCACATCCCCGAACCCCTTCAGTAACGTTCATGTTCTCTATGGAGATTGTGAACATCGTCATTCTGGTGATGTGAAATATGAACTGGGTCACCGATGGATTCTGTCAAGTTGTGTCAGTTATCGACGAAGAATCCTCGAGCTCCTAGCTGGTGCACTGTTGTCAGTCAACTTCAAATCACTCCACTCAGTGGCAGGTTCCCGTTCAGGGTGGGTTGACGGGTGGATCACATGATCAAGCTCGCTTCAACCCATCACGACGAATAACGTATGCGGTCGAAGAACTCGCTGTCGAGTTCGTCAAATACAATTATGTGTGCCTGTCCAAAACACCGCCTCTCTCGCTGGTGGAATTTTCAGTCGCCGACAGGAGCGGCAGTACCAAAGACCAGATGTCCAGTAAGAGCAACATCACAATGATCCCCGACGTCACATCCATCCTCAGGCTTTTTTGCTCACGAGAAGACGAAGCTGGATCCCCGACCGATGCGGGGCGATTTGGTAATGAGTCGTTTTGTGAACAACAATCGAATGATCTCCGCTCATACCTAGATGGAGCGTGCCGAAAAATATGGAAGGACCAGTGCCGTGAGTCCCCCCTCCAAGATGTAACAGTATCCGGCTCGGACACTCCTGTGGCTGGCAGAATGTCGGACCAGGGTACAGGCTATCAGCTCAGCTCGGGGAAAAGATGCGGCGCCGATCCAGGCTCAACGTTCAACGCAAGTGACACGTTCTCATTCATCGGTTGGATGTTCCACGTCACGAACGTCGAAGTCTGTAATTAATATTCTTTCCAACTCACACAAGCTCAGCAGGATCGTCGCACGTCATCGATACGATGCAAAAGCTGTCTCTCTGCGAAGCATCAATGGGGAATGCAACACTCATATCTTTGTCTGCACCTGCACAACTCTTGGAATCCGTCCCATTTTCGTGACTCTGGCCCACACTGCCGTTACCCTACGCGTACCCGGCCCCGCACATACGCGCGTAGCCTATCTAGTACTTGCCGGTTCGTTCCGACGATAGAATGCTCAGCGCCCCCGCCCCCTCCCCAAGCGAACACAGCCGTTGAACTGCTACCGCCAGTACACGTGCTCGATCGGGTTGACACTGACAGGTACGTAATTGGTTAACGCTCGCGTTGCATACATACTTAACGCACGACTATTTTGGTATCACATCCACCTCAACGTTTTGCCGATATGATTCACAACCAAATGCGGATTTTCTGAGGCCCTGTGCTTCCACCAATACAAATCTACGATTCTAGAAAGAAATTTTGACCATTCCAGGAGCGGTCCGAGGCGTGTCCATGTCTAACAATTTTATACCAGGCTCCCGAAAAATTTCATGTCCTATGTTGAGCGCGGCGGCCTGCTACTGGTAGAATTTCGTGCCTCCCTCAAAAACTGATGGGTAATAGTATCACAACTATGACAACCGCTTCGAGGATACGATATGTGGATTCAAGTTCGTTCATTTCGTTGAATCTTACAGATACAAACCAGTCTCGTGCCGTGCGACGTCACTGACTCGGGACAATTTCGGAGACGAAATTGAACTCTATGGTTAGCCGAGGTTTTGGTTCTGAGACTGAGCCTTCAGAGTTACTTACCTTCCTAATCTATGGACTTGGTTCGGTCTATGCCGATGCCGATGCCGCGAACCACCATTGTGCTGATTTCGGTATGTAGGTATCGGTGGTCACTGCCCTGGCGGATCCAATTACTCTGATCAGTGTGGTTCACTGACAGGACGCGATCCATCTTTTTGTTTGATGGATAAGAATTGTGGCTCGCTTGTCATTCGAAGCCCCCTAGGGCACAGCCGGGGGCGGTGTTGGACGTTGATCGGGGCTCCCAGACGCGATGGTGTTTGTTGGTGGCTCAA
>JBBPOM010001167.1:0-13208 GCA_038091455.1 Leccinum uliginosum | reverse complement strand
TGCTTGTGGTGTTTTGGAGACTATCCGCATCAGTTGCGCTGGATACCCTTCTCGCTGGACTTACGAGGAATTTGCGGAACGGTGAGTATCATTTTGATCTTGAGTGCCTAACTCAAATAGCACTCTAGATATTACATGCTTGTCCCGTCAGCAGATTGGCAACCTATGATACAGAAACTAGAGCTTAGACTTCTGTGCTCGCTTATCTTGGAGAAGACGCTCAACGACCCCGACAAGTACCAAGGTGGTCTTACTAAGATCTTTTTCCGCGCGGGTATGCTTGCTGCGTTGGAGTCTCTCAGATCTGAAAGACTTAACGCCCTCGTCACTATTGTGCAAAAGAACATGCGACGCCGCATGGCCGTTAAGAAGTACCAAGAACTCCGTAGCGCTACGATCAAAATTCAGACGTGGTGGCGTGGTATCTTGGCAAGGCGGCTGGTAGAGAATATCCGCAGAGACGTCGCTGCAAGAAGGTTACAGGCTGGTGTTGGTGTTCGAAGTTTCCTTCAAAGGTCGAAGTTCCTCAAAGTTCGCCGATCAGTTATTGCTGTGCAGAGTTGTAAGTTCCGAACGTTACTGCATGGACCCGTTGTATCAATGTGTGACGCGTCTAGGTGTTCGCAGTGTACAGGCGCGGCGAGCCTTTAGGGAGACGAGGACGCTACATGGGGCTGTGCTGCTGCAATTGTTGTTCCGTGGACTGTATGTCGCCCTCCTTTTTTCCCTCTCGTTTAGCATCCTGACGGCCGATATACAGATTATACCGTCGTTCCTACCGATCCGTTACAAGACGTGTAATCTTCATGCAATCTTGCGTACGACGACGCCTCGCGAAGAAACAACTCAAAATCCTTAGGACTGAGGCGCGCTCGGTGTCTAAATTCAAGGAGATCTCCTACCGCCTCGAGAACAAGGTTGTGGAACTTACACAGACGCTGCAGAAGCGGACGGAAGAGAAAAAAGTTTTGCAAACGCAACTCGAGGAGCTTGAGATACAGATCCAACAGTGGTTTTCGAAGCACGAAGAAGCAGATACCATATCTTCTGGCTTTCCAACGTACATGAGATGCTTTCTTTCATTTGCGTCGCCGAGAGTGATATGGTACAAGGCATCGGTCCAGGAGAAGAAAATGCAGTTCGCGAGTTCGACTGAAATGACTACGAACGCCTCGTCACCGTGGTTAAGCATGACCTTGGTAGCCTCGAGTACAACATCTACCACACTTGGATGCAGGAGACCAAGAAACGTCTTTCGAAGATGGTAATACCTGCCCTGATTGAGAGTCAGTCTCTCCCGGGCTTCACTACGAGTGATGGGGGTGGACGGTTATTCAATCGAATTCTCAACACGAACAGTCAACCAGCGTTTAGTATGGACGACATTTTGAACTTGCTGAACAAGGTCTGGAAGAGCCTCAAGAGCTATTATGTTGAAGATTCGGTGGTTCGCACCGAACCGCTCAAGTTGGTTGGCGTCACGAGCTTCAACGATCTTTTAATGAGGAGAAACTTCTCTTCATGGAAGAGAGGTACCTTTTTTTGTCTGATCTTGACGTGATGCTGATTTTGTTCAAAAGCCATGCAAATTCAGTACAATATCACACGGATAGAGGAATGGTGCAAGTCGCATGATATGCCAGAAGGCACACTCTACTTAGAACACTCGATGCAAGCCATCAAGTTGTTGCAACTGAAAAACTTGAAGGTCCTTGGACACTTTACCCGTCATTCCAAGTCCTGACCCAAAATGACAGGCAACGCCCGCTGATATCAAGATCATTATGACGTTTGCTGGATGTTGAGTCCTATGCAAATACAAAGAATGCGTACCAACTACTACGTCGCGGAATACGAGGTGGGTTCATCTTTTCTCACCCGCAGTACTCTCATCCATCGTTTTAGAATCCTATTTCCCCTGAAATTCTGCGCGTCGTCGCCTCTCGAGTACAAGCAAACGATCGTAATGATCACCTCCTTCTCTCCCCCGAAACAGAGGAAGTTGGACCATATGAGCCCCCATACCCTCGCGAGGTTTCGGGACTTGAGACGTATGTCCCAGCATACCTCAACGTGCCCCATCTTCGCCGGTTAGCTGCCCTCGTCGCGCAGAGCACTTCTCTGCTACGTTCGTCTCTGCAGCTGTGGACATTGATTTTGCCTTTGCTGTCCGTTTACACTATGTACTTTTTCCCCTTCGGATAATAAGAATGCAGTTTCCAGGTAGACTCCGGGTAACTTGTATTGCAGGTAAACAAGTATACAAGAAGGGCCATTGAATAGAGGACCCGTCGAGTTATCCGTCTGACTGTGAGCAGGTCAGCAAGACAATCGATCCATCACCAATTTGATGCGTTAATTCCAAAGGATTCAACAGTACACGGCTTCCGCTTTCGGTAGACAGTTGTTGCAGACACAGAGTCTAAGTCGCCTGAGAACCACTGCGAGGAGAAATCGTGAAAGGAGGAAAAATTCACGGAAAGCATATGAGACAAGCCAAAATATTCAGCAACCAAGTCTAGTGCCTTGCTGGTCGACAGGCGGCACAGAGGTTTTGTCCTTGGGGTTTCCAGGGACGGCTTTGTGACGCAATTTCATTAGATTGGCTTTTTGCAGCCGGGCCAGTTTCTGAGGGTTGGAAGGATGACTCCTCTGTCTAGGTGCTACCATGGGTGTTTGGGACGAGGTGGCAGGTGCCATTATTCAATGTCGCTCTTGTCCGCACGCGTAGTATGGCAGTTACAAAACTTTGTCCGACGAACCTGTTCACTGTCGAATAGAGCTGGTCGATGCAAATTTGAACTTGTCGCGACGCGGACCTCGACCTGCCCGCGTTCCCGGGCCGCGTCCCCTCCCACTCCCACTCTTGCACCTACGCGGAACGCACCGTCTCGCCATCCGACAGGGACGATGCAACGACGAGGACAGGCATCCACGTCTGCATCCCTTGCCTCTTGACGTGCACCCCCGCTCTCCCTCTCCCTCCTTCAGCGTGTCCAAACGGGCACGACGCACACCCACCCACTCGTCCCTCTCCTGCCAGTGCGCATAGTAAGCGGACCGCACCGTTTCGGCGTCCAACGGGGATATCGCGACGACGTGACATCGTCCCATCCGCGTCCCTCCCTGCGTCCCTCTCCCCTTGCCTCCCTCTCCCCTTGCCTCCCTCCCCCTTGCCTCCCTCCCCCTTGCCTCCCTCCCCCTTGCCTCCCTCCCTCCCTCCCTCCCTGCACCTTTCCTGCTCACGTGCTGAATGCGCCATCTCGGGGTTCAACGGAGACGACGCGATATCGACGACGCCTACCCAACCTCGACCTCGACCCGTCGACCCCTCCACTCCTGGCACTCTTGCACCTACGTGGAACGCACCGTCTCGCCGTCCGATGGGGACAATGCAACGACGAGGATGGGCATCCTCGTCCAATCTACATCCCTCGCCTCTTGACGTGCACCCCCTCTCCCTCTCCCTCCTCCAGCGTGTTCAAACGGGCACGCACGCACACCCACCCCCCTCGTCCCTCGTCCTGCCAGTGCGCATAAGCGGACGGCGCCGTTTCGGCGTCCAACGGGGATATCGCGACGACGCGACATAGTCCCATCCGCGCCCCTCCCTGCTTCCCTCCCCCCTTGCCTTCCTCCCTTCCTCCCTCCTCCTCCCTCCCTCCCCTGCGCACGCGCTGAACGCGCCATCTCGAGGGTTCAACGGAGACGACGCGATATCGACCACCCCTCGTCCCTCTCCTGCTAGTGCGCATAAGCGGACCGCGCCGTTTCGGCGTCCAACGGGGATATCGCGATGACGCGACATCGTCCCATCCGCGTCCCTCCCTGCGTCCCTCCCTGCGTCCCTCCCTGCGCGACTCGAAGCAATCATCGCGGCGCACGGCAGGCCAAGCACGCCGATGAGATTTCTGCTGCCGTCGAGCGAGGGCGCATGGAACACGCGTTGTACCGACATCAACTTCCCTAGTGGATTTCGAGCGGCGGTCGTGTTAGGCTCTAAGGTACCAAGGATCGCCTGGTTCAAGGTACGTAAAAACACGGTGCGTTTGTAGATCCACGCATCTTGATGCTTTCCGTTCATAGGTTGCATGCAAAGCTCCTCCTCCAATGTCGCAACTGACGCGAAGCCAATCGAAATCGTTGCTCAAGATGAGATACAGTCGGTCGGTTTTCTTGCTGATGGGAAGCATGTCGTGAGCGGGGGAAAGGAAGAGAAAATCTGACAATGGCGAGTGGAGGATGGCAAGGAGGTGAGGAAGCCAATGGACGCTGGGGGCAGGTGGATTTTTGACCTGGCAGCCACACGAGATGGCAAGTGGATTGTGTGTGGGACGGGGAGTGGTCAAATGATCGTCTGGGATGCGAAACCGTGGTGGACTTCAAAGCACACGACGATTGGGTGCGTGCGGTGGACATTTCAGCAGATGGGAAGAAAATCGCGACAGGATCGGATGACAAGACGCTCAGTGTCTGGTCATTTTCCGTTGGCCAACGACTCCTCGGTCCGTTCAAACACGACAACTGGTTGGCTGCAGTAAAATTCTCTCCCGACGGACGACGCATCGCTACTGCTACGTGGCGTCACGACTCTGTTCGGATTTACGACGGCAGCAACTGTAACGTCCTCGCAGACTTTCCAATTCAAGTCAACTTGTATTTCAACGGATCCCTCGCCTGGGCGAGCGACTCCAACCGCCTCTTTGCCTTCTCCAAAGACGGCGACATTTACTGTCTCGACGTGTCCACCAAGAAACGCTCGCGAAATGGCGCATTCACAGCGACGACCGACCAAGCTGTATCGCATTGGCATGCAACGACACAGTCATCGCAGCCTCCGCGAATTCGTCGCTCTCACTATGGGACACTACGACACATCAACAAATTGGGGACGTCATCCACCACTCCCACGGCATCAAGTCCATGGCCATCTCGCTGCCAAGCAACGCCATTGCGACCGCTGGAGGGCACAACGTCACGCTGCAGAATCTTTATAACTTTCTTCCCTTAACCTACCGGTCGGACGATGTGAGTAACACTACTCATAAAAGATCACGTCCTTATCAATCTGCCCTTTATTAGGTACGCCCGCCGGAGCAAGAGATACGTCGCTTGAGGATTGAAAAGACCGATCTCGAAAACACGGTCCAGTCCCTACGCGCACGGGACTCCCGTCAAAGTATGTTTATTATCTGCAAGACTCCACTGTGCTGATATTCGTTTCCACCAGAGGACGATATAGCGACTCTCGAGAAAATTGTTCAAGAACTACGTAACCGGCTTGCTACATCCAACGAGGAAAAGACGGGCCTAAATGAAATCATCAAGTCCCTTCGTGCACAAAATGAATCCTCAAGTGCGTTCTCTCCGCCTTCAAACCCATTTCGTTAACACTTTATTAGATCGCAAAATCACTCATCTCGATGAATCAGACAAGGAATTCCGCAGCGTGCTTGTAGCATCTCAAGGTCCAGTCGATCGATTGACCCGGACTGTCAGGGCACTACGCGCTGACGTTGATCGACCCCGAACAGAGCTCAGGTGCGTTTTGAGCTATTCCGACTGACGGTGATCCGACACGTTTTCAGAATTCATTGCGCAAAAGATAAATACGCTCGAGCTATCCGTTTAGGAACTCGGTAACAAATTCGCCACATGCAAATGTGCACTCCGTGTATACGATACGTGCTGTGTCAACCAGAGCGACACGGGAGTTCAGCAAGAATCTGTTGTTGCCATGTTTCAGTGGTATTGTCGTGCGGCGCTCACGATCGTCTATCTTCTCGGTGTCCACTCCAAATCGCAAAGAAAGGGCCTTTTGTGGAAAAGCATCTGGAACACTCGTGGATGGACATACCAAGAGTACGTCGCATCGAAGGTCGTACAATTTTATACGGAAGATTGGAAGCCATACCTTGATCTCGACATGTTCAATCGCAAGGAATCACCGCCCTCGCAACGCTTCAGCCAGGGCTGACCAGGGTGCGCGAGAAGTTGTACTTGGCTTCGAGTCGCGAGACGACGCGGGTAGAAGATATCGCATATTGTCTGTTCGGCATCTTTGATGTCTCACTCCCAGTTATATATGGCGAGGGCACGCGGGCAGTCTGTCGTCTTCTGGAGTACATCTTGACCCAGTCGGATAACGTCACACTTATCTCCTGGACTCGGGCTGGAAACTCGAGTAGCAGTGCCAATAGCTACCTCCCTCCCGACCTCACTGTCTATCACCAGATCCAGCCCCCTCACATTCCGCAGCCGATCGAGACCGCCGAGATGGACAGGATGATCATGGCCTTGCAATCATCCTTGCCCGACCCCTTACTCGCCATTCATTTGTACCAGCGGCTGCACGACCTTCCCCCTCTTTCGATCATGACTGGTCGACTCCACCTTCCTGGACTTGTTTTCTCCCTGACATCCCTTACCGCTATCACCGCAAAACCTGGATCGGACTCGATCGTTCATGTTTATCATGTCACTACTCCCGTCCTCGGTGACATACGCATCGAGACCAACGACGACTTGGTCGGAATGCACGGCTTGATGCTCATCCACCCTTGGATCAGTCCCCTTCTGGACAGGGATTTCTTCGGTGGGGCTCCTCAGTTTTATCTAGCCATGCGTGCATTACGGCTAGTCGTTCGACTGAAGCAGCCGTTCGGTGCATTGTTACTTGCTTCGGAGGGGCGCGTGCTGTATAAACGTGTCGCGACGGACAGTTTCATCAATGTTCAGATCCGGGCAGAGACACCGTTAGAGGCGTTGATGGATAGCGTGCGGATAGTCGACGTCAAATAATCCTACGTTGTTGGTTTTTTCGATATCAGGAGAAGAATTCGTTTGTATTCACGTATCTAGACACGAATGTAGTTTCGGAGCTCATGTGACTGGCCAAAAACATCGACGTTGTCTTCATTCCAAAACACATATTATTATTCGGCTGCTACAATTCGTCTCTGACATCGATATGATCTTCAAGTTCAGGAAGCTTCTCACTCGTGCGTGTTGTTCTTTTCGCCTGCAGCGACTCCCCTGACAGACGTGTTACTCCCCCTCCCCCTCTTCTCCTTCCTTGCCTTCTCTGCCTTCCGGCTCATTCCTCCACGACCTCATGGATAAAGCCTACTATCCCCTTGCCGTCCTCTTTCTCGCCATCAGTATTATCACCTAATCCCCTTGATTGAAATCGCTCGCGACCGCCGCCCTCTCGTCCTCGGCGCGTCCTCTTCCAACTCTTCTCCATGGGCGTCATCATACCCATCTACTCCCTCCTTTTCGTTGTTACTGGCGCTGCTTCTATCCGGCCGAGTCATACCCCAAACCCACCCTCAAAAACCAGCCCAGCCAACGCTGGATCACTTCTCTTTCGATTCCCCGTCGGCTACGTTTTTCCTGCGGCCCTCGTTCTGTCGACCCACCGCTGACCGCTATCTGGCAAGGCTTACCCTTCCTCGTCACCCTCGCCACCCTCGCATACAGACTTTACCCAACATCCACTCGGGTCACTCTATCGTCATGGCTGCCCTCGTGCTCACCATTTTCTTCTCTACACTTCTCCACGCTGTCTACGTCTGGCCTCTCCTCCTTGACATGGAAGCCCTTCGAACGCTCTTTGTACCGATCAATATTGCGAACGTGATCAATCCGGCAACGGTTTCCCTCTCAGACGGCGCGCACGAGTCCATCAAGTGGGACATCATTTTCGCCATGAGCTCGATCATGCTCGCGACACTTTGGGTGGCCGACGGGTTGCTCGGCTTCGTCGGGATCCTTGTATGGCATGGCCTTGCGACGATCGCGTTCGGTCCGGCTGCAGCGATTGCTGGGGTGTTCATGTGGCGGGAACGAACGGGCAGAGTCACGCGTTGCTGAAGAAGACAGGTTCGGGAAAGACGGAAAGACGGTGTCGATAGAGTCGCATCTTTTCAGCCCGCCCCCTTTGCTGCGCTGTAGCGCAAATAAACCGACGATGACAGGCGGATTGACGCTGGAGATACGTTGGTCATTTTTGTGTCCTGACCGAAAGCAAAGGATAAACACATCACACGCCCTGACTGCCCGCCGGTCGCGAACGGACACTTACAGCTCCGGAGGCTTCTTCGGCCCAGTCATTACCCAAGCCAGCGTGCCATTGCCACGCCTTCTGTCGCTTGACGTGTCTTTCAACAAGTTGACTGGTTCTCCATCGACTACAAGAATCTCCCTTCTGGTTTATCCAAGGTTAAATTGTCCTTTAACCCCATTGCTTCAGAGAACTCCAGACTCGCCGACTCGCCATCCGACGGGGACGACGCACTGACGAGGACGCCTGTCCTCGTCCCATCCGGATCCCTATCCCTCCTCCAGCGTGTCCAAACGGGCACGCCCGCACACCCACCCCCTCGTCCATCTCCTGCCAGTGTCCAGCGACATCGTCCCATCCGCCTCCCTCCCTGCTTCCCTCGCCCCTTGCCTGCCTGCATCCCTCCTCATTCCCTCCCCCCTCCCCCCTCCCCCCTCTCACTTTCCTGCGCACGTATTGAACGCGCCGTCTCGGGGTCCAACGGAAACGACGCGATATCGACGACGCGTGCCCAACCTCGACCTCGACCCGTCCGCGTTCCCTTCACTCCCACTCCCACCCCTACGCCATCCAACGGGGACGACGCACTGACGAGGACGCCTGACCCTGACCCATCCGGATCCCCTCCCTCTCCCCCTCCCTCTCCTGCACACACGCCGTCCAACGGGACGACCTCCATTTGCCCGCGTTCCGCGTCCCCTCCCACTCCCACTCTTGCACCTACGCGGAACGCACCGTCTCGCCATCCGACGGGGACGATGCAACGACGAGGACAGGTGTCCTCGTCTGCATCCCTTGCCTCTTGACGTGCACCCCCGCTCTCCCCCTCCCTCCACCAGCGTGTCCAAAACGGGCACGCACGCACACCCACCCCTCATCTCTATCCTGCCAGTGCGCATAAGCGGACGGCGCCGTTTCGGCGTCCAACGGGGATAGGACTCTCCTCTCACTCTGCACCTACGCCAGACTCGCCGACTCGCCATCCGACGGGGACGACGCACTGACGAGGACGCCTGTCCTCGTCCCATCTGGATCCCTATCCCTCCTCCAGCGTGTCCAAACGGGCACGCCCGCACACCCACCCCCTCGTCCATCTCCTGCCAGTGTCCAGCGACATCGTCCCATCCGCCTGCCTGCCTGCTTCCCTCGCCCCTTGCCTGCCTGCTTCCCTCCTCATTCCCTCCCCCCTCCCCCCTCTCACTTTCCTGCGCACGTGTTGAACGCGCCGTCTCGGGGTCCAACGGAAACGACGCGATATCGACGACGCGTGCCCAACCTCGACCTCGACCCGTCCGCGTTCCCTTCACTCCCATTCCTAAATCACTCATAAAAGTTATTGAAGTTCAATGTATATAATATGAAGTAGTCAATTCTCAATTAATTGCTCGTGCGGCAATGATATTCTATTCATTGTCGACATACTGATTTACAATAAATCTATACTACATGTAAATCGTGCAAAATGCAATGATAGTTCATTAACATTGCTTGGTTCCCAGTGCTTAGAGTGTGGCGGTGATCGTCTTTTCGCATACTAAGTGCTCTTCCACTTTTCTGGAGCAAGTAAATCATATCGGCACGTCGACTGCTACCAAGATCCCGGGACGTCCTACTCACCTCATTGTTTCGCCCAGATCCGATCGGTGGTGCTACTAGTAAGCGTACCGTCCTACTTATCTCATTGTAAGTTCGCCCAGATCCGATCGGTGGTGCTACTAGTAAGCGAGAACGGGTTCATTGCTTACTTCCCACAGTGCTTAGAGCGTGGCGCAGTGCGGCTGATCGTTTTTTCAGCGACACTCAGACCAGCAAATAATTTGGCACATCGACTGCTACTAAGATCCCGTCCTACTCACCTCATTGTTTCGCCCAGATCCAATCGGTGGTGCTAAGCGAGAATGGCGAAGGCCGTATATTTGGTGAGATCGAATCTGGTACGCAAGCGAGATCTGATCTGAACTGGATTCTCAGAGTCTCGTGTCACGCACTTGAACAGTGATCTTGCAGGTCAAGTATATAAAGGTGAGTGTTTCCACTGTTTCCCTCGTCGTCCCTTCGTTGACCTCTTTCGTGCTTTACTCTTGTCCCACTCTTGCATCCATGGCTCCAATTGATGGCCTGCGTGAGGGCCGAGGCAACTCTGTCGTTCAAGACGTCGATGGAGAGACTGCGAGCAGCGGACAAAAGCGTTCGTTCATGAATGCGCTCGAGTTAGGGCCTAGAAAGCGGCCGTGCGTTTGCCCGCATTTTTAACAAAATTTCTTCTCTGACACTCTCCAGAACTATGCCCGACCCATTAGTTCACCACGGGCGGCATTTCGGTCGAGTTTCCCATGCATTTTGCAACGTGCAAGCGTTACTGACGAACGGCTTGACTCTTATGGGCGACATCGAGGAAAACGGGCATGATTCGCTCACGGCCCAGTAAGTAGCTTCCGGAGTTGCTTTAAACGCGAACTTAGTGATAATTTTCCGCAAGACAAAGGCAAGAATATGCCGTATTTCGTGAACTGTTGAGGATGGTCCCGGGGCTCGAAGGTCGACTCATGGAGTCTTCGGAGGAGGACATTGTTACCGTGTCGGAACTGGTGAGATCATTCGTTAAATTTACTGCGTTACTCTACAACAATTATGTATAGGTTCAGAAGGGTGCTAACAGTGCAAGAGCCGATGATACAAAAGGCATGAAGGGTGCCATTATAGACTGGATCACCCCCAAAGGTCAGACGCTCAGTCCGCACATACCCCGTAACGTGAAGTCGGGTCGCGGTTTCCAGCATGAGCGCACAGGAGCGCTCCTTTGCCCTGCCGGCTTTGAGTGGCAGAATTCGGAGTAAGTATCTTATTTGACTTCACGTGAAATTCTAAGGTAGCGTCTCCAAAGGATCAAGGATAAGTTACGGAACGGTCAAATTCAGGTCGCAGGAGACCAATGGCCAGTTTTCCTTTATGCTAACTATATGTACGATCCGGAAGACCCGTGGAATGGTTTGCTTCGTAGCGGACTCTTGGTTTGCGTACGTCTCGCCGAGCTTACTCGCTAAGCAATACTAACTTTCTTTAGGCTTATAAGCATGTGTTCACGTCACCTAGCTCTGTAGATCAGGAGCCGAAAGCTACTCGGTCCGGAAACGCACGCATTCATGGCATGCGCAGTGTCACGAAATCCTCGATTGCCTATGTTGCAACTCAAGTAAGATGTGTCGGACTTCTTTCTGTTATGATGCTGACTATTATAGGCTCGGTTTTCATTGTCGTCGGCCCAGGTGTTCTCCCGCACGGATCTAGTCACTGATTCTGAACGGTTCTATAACAGCATTCTGGATTTACTGAATGACCCAGAGGAGAAAGAAGAGGTCGAGCAGTTGCTCTTGTGGTGGAATAGACAGATATTTCCTCTCTATACAGAGACTGAACGTCTGCCATCAAAGAACAGTGCACTTGCAAGGATTCGTGCCAAACGTGCAGAATGCCGGGCAGCTGTAGCTGATCAGGCGTAATTTTCATTTTATGTTTTTGCACAAATATAAAGTCCTCATATTGCCATAAGTTGGCTTAGTTGGCTTCCATGGGAGACACCTAAGTGTGCACTTGGACAAACTATGATAATATACTGCTTGATCTCATATGAGATTTGAGTCCCATTGGGAGTGGGATTGTAATCTCTGCCGTGCTTGTTGATCTCACAATTAGAGAGTCACATTGGGAGTTGCAACTTGTATTTTAATCTGTGTTCTACTTGTTGATCTTATCATTGGAGTCATGGGTTGGCATAAATTACAGGAACTTTCCACAATTATATTCAAGAAGACAAACTGTCATCTTTTGAGTAGTTGTCAAGGATATAATTGACATATCATATGACAAAATCAATCACAATAACAACTAGTTAGGACATCTCCCAATCTTAGTCTGATGTCAATCTATGGCATGCAGAAAGGAATTAGAATTTACAAATCTATGACATAGATTAACATCAGAATCATATTGGGGGATATGACCATCAGAGTCATAAGTATTTGAATTGTAACCACTCTCTGAATTATAGAAATTGACATCAGAGACAGGCTGGGGGATGTGGCCAACAGATTCATGCAGAGAGTTGCAATTTACCAAGATATGACTTTGTTTGCCATATCTCCCAATCATGGAGTCTGATGGCAATCCTTGTCATGACTTTGTAGATTGTAACTACTCTCTGCATGACATAGATTGACATCAGATTCAGGTTGGGAGGTGTGGTACTCAGAATAATGCAGGGAATAATTACAATGTACAAAAGTGTGCCTTTGATGGTTATATCTCCCAACCTGAATCTGATGCCAATCTATGTCATGCAGAGAGTAGTTACAATCTACAAAGTCATGACAAGGATTGCCATCAGACTCCATGATTGGGAGATATGGCAACTACTCTCTGAGTGACACTGGTCTCCAGATCTCCCATCTTGAATGTGATTTCAATCTATGTCATGCAGAGAGTAGTTATAATTTACAAAGTCATGTGAGTAATAGAGTATAATGTCAATCTATGTCATGATTTGGTAAATGGTAAATACTTTCTGTATGACACTGATTTCCAGATCTCCCATCTGGAGTATGATGTCAATCTATGTCGTGACTTTGTAAATAGCAACTACTCTCGGAGTGACATAGATTGAAATCACACTCAAGATGGGAGATCTGGAAATCAGTGTCACACAGAAGGTAGTTGCCATTTACATAGGTCATGGCATTGATTGACATGAGACCCAGGTTGTGAGATATTGATATTCCAATGAGTTTCATTTAGATTGATTTTATAATTGAATATATCAATGATGGCCATGACAACTACTTGAAGCATGATAGTTTGGATCCTATTTATAATTGTGGAAGGTTTTTGTGATTGCTATCAACCCACTCAAGGAAAATAATGCCTGAGCTAGTGTGTTATAATAGTGATATGAAGGACAATGAAAGTTATCTTTGATAATATATTATATGACTGTATCTATTCGTCACTGTTCCCCTGATGTGGGAGTGTGAGTCAGAGTTGGCATGGGAAGGAGTTGGTTGATCGTAGCGACGTCGTCATTGCGTACCAGGCGTCCACGTGCGTGCGTATATGCCCGCACTCTTCCGCAAACAGGTGTCGCTGCCGT
>JBBPOM010001166.1:0-13211 GCA_038091455.1 Leccinum uliginosum | reverse complement strand
GCTTAGGCTTCAGTGTCCATATTTGGACGCAGGCAGGCGAGGGACGAGAAACCTTGACACCGATACTCGGCGCATGCGAGCGCGACGGAAACGGCGCGACAGCTAAGTAGTGTCTGAACCCCCGAGCTGACTACCCTTAGCCTGCAGCATATAGTGATGAGAAACGAGATTCCTACTGGGACGATCGGCCTGGTGCGTGGGACACCAATCCATTCCCCACACCGGTGAACCTGCAGAAAAGACGTATCCCGTACCGTCCTCGAAATATTCAGCTTCAGGAGTCTTTGTGTGATTGTTGACAAATGAATGAAGCATACAGCACGTACAGGTAGCGACGCTATCGAACATATTAAAGGCGATACGCGTCTGTCCATCATATGGGCCAATGTAGCAGTTGGCTTGGGGTGGTGACCCAAATTCTTCACCCTCAGTCATGGCGGTATCTGTGGGCAAATACTTTGAAGCATCCCTGGAATGACTTGAGTACAGATCCCGGAGCTCGTCATATGTCACACACACAGATTGCTTAGCATTTCCAAGCCAGGTTGGACGGATATGTTCTGGTATACCTTGGGACGGCGCGAAGACTCTTTCTCAGAGCCACTACCTGGAGAGATGCTCTCTTTGTAGCAGGACCTATCCTCCATAATTTGCCAGACAGGACCGGCCCCGACGTTGAAGCCCCAAGCTTTGCTAACCCTGCCGGTGAGAGAAGAATCGGCAGTCATGCTGTTCGTCGGGACTATACAGGGCTCCTTGAATAACGATGGAGATTGATCAAGTCGCTCGACCATCTCCTTCCTAAAGAACACGGGTACTGCTCGGTGTCGATGATGTGCGCTTGGATTTGGCAACGCATACATCTTGGCTGATCGGGGTACCGCTGAAGACGGAGTAGATAGTATATATGGTGCCTGAACGTCGTCAACGGCCAGCTTCGCCTTGGGAGGAAGCCTGCGTGATTGTTCTTTCCGCGATTTCAAGGATGTGAACATGGCCAAGCCATCCGTTTCTGCAGTCGTGCTAGCGTTGGAGGCTCGAGACTTTTGCGCTCGACGAGCATTTGAAACTGTCTTGGGGCCGCGTTTCACCGCTTCTGCTAGCTCGGATTCTATATCTTGGGCGTCCGTATCAGTAGCATTCTCGTCTTCGTCGCCCGATGGCACTTTCTTTGAGCCTCCGGCCTCCTTTTCGGGCTCGAATTCACTTCCACTGTTGCTCTCTTCGTCCATCGGGGGGTGTATTGGCAAATCTGCTGTGTTTTCGTGGTCTTCAATCCCTTGGTCTGCGAGGAGCGCATAACTTGAGCGCGGTTTTCTTGGACGAAGTTCACGAGGCATCCCTGGCAAGATTGTGATGTTGTATAGAATTGCCCCTAGAAGTTGTGGTCAGGTGGTTCAGAGTCCGATCGACTCAACAGCACTACGTAATAACAGCAACTCTCATTTACTACTATCTCCACTGCTGTCTGAATGCAGGCGAAAAGCTGGATCTGCAAGGCTGATTTACCATCATTTCCGTTATGGATGCCCGCCGTCTGAGCGCTGGCAGGAGATCCATGCGTGTGCTATCGATTGTAGCCTCATGGTTACAACGCCGCAAGAACCATGTAAATGTTGCCCTTTGATCCTGTACTCCCATCATCGTGCCAGCACCGTCAGCGTCTTTCGTGATCGATGCATTCCACAGAGAAAGGTAGGTCCGTTGTTATTTGAGAGTACCCGGGCTTGCGATAACTGTTTGTCGTCACCTACTAGATTCCTCGAAAGTGATTGAAATCCAGTGTGGACATGCAGTATACTCGGTTTCGAGTTGCTTTACTGCGGATAGCAAGCAGGTATTGAGCGGTGGTGCAGAAGGGATTCTTCGCCGATGGCAAATAGATGACGGACACCAGGAAGTTGGCTCAGCAATTCAAACAGGGTGCCATGTCTATGCCACCGCACTGTCAAGCAATCGCAGATGGCTGGTGTGTGGGTTAACCTCACAGCCGTATGCCAGGGTGTGGAATGCGGAAACTCACACAAAAGTTCTGGACGTCACGGGTCACACAAGCCCAGTGCTTTCGGTCGATATTTCTTCTAACTCGACGACATTTGCCACGGGTGGCTTAGACAAAAGCGCATCTGTCTGGTGCACTACCACTGGAAAACGACTCGTGGGCCCGCTGCATCACGACTCCAACGTGGTTGCAGTTCGGTTTTCTCCGGACGGCCGCCGTCTCGCCACCGCTGCGGCCGGAAAGTCAATCAAAATCTTTAACAGCGACGACGGCCAACAGTTGCTCGACATCCCGTGTTCATTCGAGCAGATCGTATCCTCACCACTTGCCTGGTCAGCCGATAGTTGTCAAATCTTTGCTGCCTCTCAGCCGTCCAACGAAGCCAAGTGTTTTGACACATCTTCAGGGTCCTTGCTCAGTATATGGCCGCTTCCTACCAGTAGCAGTTCCAGGCGTATCTCCTCTATCGCACCAGCGTCCAACCAAAAGTTTATCGCTGTTTCCAAAAACACCTCGCTGTCTTTTCAGGATGCCGTGACACACAAACAAATTGGTCCTGTAATCCATCACGCCAGTAATGTGTACTCTATGACGCTCTCCCCTGATAGCGCCTACGTTGTTACTGGCGAAGAGGGTGGCAAAGTCACCGTGAGGAGTCTTCGGGGTGTCCTTCCGGACATATACTTTACAGGGGACGTAAGTGTTTCTACTGCTAAACGTTGACGAATTTCAAAGCCTGAAATCTCATACTGTTCCCACAGCGTCGTGAGTGTGTTAAATAGTGTTAATTTTCGCCAGTCGTGATTTTGTGTCAGAGTTTCCACTCATGCAAATCAGCGAAGAGGTACTTGAAGCTTGGACTCAGGGCAACTTGATTCGCACGGCACAAGTCTTGACAGAGAGGATACTAGATGTTCAGGATCCTTCTCGTCATTCTCAATGCCTCGCTCACCGGTCCCTCGTACGGTCTCGTCTGAAACAATACAATTTGGCCATAGATGATGCGAAAAAGGTAGCCTTTCCGATTGCCTTTGGCCCGGGTTTCATCACGTGTTGACTAACTATCGCACATCTGCTGCATCAAGTCTGTCGAGGTTCAGCGGTCCACAATCGGTCAGATTGCAATCACAATAGCCCGTGCAGCCAATGGCAACCACGACGATGCCATGCGTATATTCGACCTCGTATTCACTAATGGTTCCTTGCCCGAAAGCAATTTTGTTTTGCTCATCAAGGTACGTGCCTACTATTCTCGTCCCTGTTTGTAATAATACTTGATTTCATGCAGGCCATCGTCCTGTTTCAGTGTGGAAGATACGATGAAGCTATCTTGCGGGTCGAAGACTTGATAGACACTATGGATGACAAGACTATATATATCACAGTCCGGGTATGTAAATTCTAGGATTGCTGACCAGCATGAAATGATGAACAGGTCGTATTCAGGCCCGAATGTGCATCATACTCACAGACATGTCGTTGGCGGAAGGAGACCATGAACGGGCTGTGGAATGGCTGAGGCGCGCAGGTGAACCAATTTTCCTTCAAGAAATCTGTCCTGAACTGGTCGTAATATCTCTGGTAAGCTGCTTACTCTCAGTCCATCTTCAACCTGACCCACAGTATTCGAAAGATTTTTGGATGGAACTTTGATGGCCTTGGTATTGAAATCCAGCAGCACCTTCAGCAATGCATGAATATGTTGGAAGAGATTGGCGACGTAGCGATGCAGTCCAAGGATGCAGAAACGGCCATTGCACGTTACTCTGCAGCACTGTCTTTGAGTCCTTTGAATCCCGCGGGTCTCCTGGTCAAACGAAGCAAAGTTCGCGCAACAACAATGTCATGGGAGGATGCATTGAAAGATGCTGATGACGTATGAATTTTCTTATCTTTCTTATGTGACGACACTGAGTTCTAACCACTCAGGCAATCGAGGCAGACCCCCAGAGTCCCTGGGGGTACGAAAGAAGGCATGCCGCGCTGCATGCTTTGGAGCGCTACGATGATGCGGCCGATACAATGAAACAAATGATTGCTCTCAAGTGTCACTGTGGAACAGGAGGAGACGCCGCGTTATGCCAACTGTTTGAGGAGCTGATGGGTCGTTCGGGCGAAGCAACAATGCTGGCCTGGACGGGACAATCTTCGTCGTACAACAGCTGTCTCCCAGCCTCCCTTGCCTTTCATCCTCAAACCCCCCGAGCTTCGCTCGCTGTTGAAGATGCTGAAATGGATGAGCGCATCTCGGAATTAAAAAATTCGATGTCTCAGACAGAGGCGATGCTCGTCTATGACCGAGTCATCCGCATGTCATTGGCGCGATTTGTCCACCGAAGACTATACCTCCCATGTATCTTGTTCCCGGTCAAGAAGCTCGTCGAGAAATCTGATGCCGAGATCGGCGAAAGAACCTGTTTCAGTGCTCGGGTGTCGGGGATCGGCCATGTAGAATTTCGGACGTCGGACACGCTTTCTTTGGCAGAGCCGCGCAAGCTCGTTTTCGCCCATCCCTGGGTCCGCGACTTGCGTGGTCCACTCGACGAGGTCGGTTGGGAAAGCGCATCGGACAGCGGCGATGAGTTGGAGTCTTGGTCTGGTTCGGAGGTCGAAGCAAATTCTCCGTCTCAAGTTGTACCCACTGCTGCGCCGGCTCTTCCTCCCGTGTATTCTGGTCCCGTTGCCACGATGGATGACTATACCCGCGCATTGCAGCTCGTCGTCCGTCTGCAACAGCCATTCCATGCTCTTTTGCTTCAGCAACAATCCCATGGAGAGTACAAGCGGGTCGCTGCGGAGCACGAGATCATCTTGCCAGGGTTGGAACGCCGCATCAGCTCTGCCAAGGAAATCCGCGTCGGGATCGTAGAGATATCGTGATCGCAGTAGCGCGGGAGGATTCTGTTGCTCACAATCCATTAGCTTAACTGGATTAGCTCTTGCATGTTATGTATATTCTTTCATCGTAGTCTTTGCTGTCGTCGCACTCTCCTCTCAAACCGTGTACTCCTTATGATGCAGATTGAATTCAGTATTTTATTTGACCTCTCCGTTCTTGTGGCACTGTCGCGGTGCAACATCACATGCTGTGTCACAAACCTGGTGTATGTATGTCCATGCTATGAAAGCAGCAACACGATCGTGAACTGATCCAGTATTTGACCAATTAACAAGTAAGTTAGTACTGAGTAGTAACTCTTGTAGTAATCAACGCCGTGGTCGCGTCGCGCAAATACATACAAATAACGCGTGTCCCCACTTCCATCATGTCTCTGGATGACATTTGGGACGAGCCCATCGATTTATCAACAAAGAGCGCTCCACCTAATGGCGACTCTAGTCCCCTCAAACGTCCCCGACAGACCCTTTTTCTCCCTGACAGCGGCAGCGATAACGACCGGCCCTCAAAACGCGTAACACCCGCTCCACCGGCAGCTAGGCCAGACATCGACTCCCTGTTCGAGGACCTCGACAAGGATGAGGATGAGGAGGACAATGATCTAAGATATAAGCCGCTTGCGCCGGCGTTGGACCTTGCGAAACTTGCCAAGGAAGCTGAGGCAAACCATGCACGTACAAAGCAAACGGCTTCCTCGCAGGCCTTTGCGGGCGGCTCGAAAACGGGGGCTGCAGATGGTACCTGGAAAGACCAGTCAGCCAAGGCGAAGCCTGATGATGGGGATAAAGGCGGTCGGAAAACTTTTCTAAAGTTGAACGATGAGAGGCTGGTAGGACCAGAGGGCTTTCCGTCGCTCATCGAGGATATCAAGGGGTTTCATTCCAAGGGAAAAGGAAATGAGGTGCATTTCTACTGTCTTTGAACGTTGTAAGCTCACGCTGACACAACTCTTCCTCCTTCAGCACGCGGATCTCAACCGGCTATTGCAGGTATACCAGTTCTGGACCCACCGGATGTATCCAAAGACTTCGTTCAAAGACACGATCAACCGTGTCGAGAAATTGTGTCATTCCAAGCGCATGCAGGTCAGTGCGTCCGAGAATTTCAATCAGGTCATGTTTTTCTAACCTACCTGTAGGTTCGCCTGAGCGTCTGGCGCGACGAATTTAAAGGAGTGACGAAGGACACGGAGCAGCCCGATGTCATCGATCTCACCGAACCCACGCTTGTCGGGACTGAAGAAAATGGAAAGGACGAACTCGAGAATCCCCAGTTACAAACTGACCAGGCGTCCTCGCGCGCACCCTCACTCCCACCCACGTCTTCAGAAGCAGGCGATGACGACTTCGATATCGACGCTGTGATTAGAGCTGAGGAGGAACGACTCGCCGTTCTTCGCGCGGCGACCGCTGACTCTGAGTCATTGCACACGTCAAATTCGCCGACGCTCCCAGAGAAAGCTCTGGCTAGAAGCGATCCCGATACCAACGCGATGGACGTCGATGAAGCAAGTCTTTGGGAGGCATTTGACGACCCCGGGGTACCGGAACCATCACACGATACCCGTCCGTCAGCTGCACCCGCAGTTGACGACGACGACATGTGGGATATTGTCGACCAGATGCAACAAGGAGAACAGCGAAAACTAGTCAAAGGCCATATACCACTATCTGGAGTAAACGTTCAAGCTTCGTTGGAAAACACTAGCAGTGGCAACACCACCCGTGCAACCAACGACGATGATTGGGACGAGATGTACTCTTAGAACATATACCTATGCTTGGATTCGATTTCAGCACATATCTTGGACATGACTCGCAAAACTGGAAGTGAACTCGAATGGAAACCAACGATATATTACAAGGCCATGGAAATGAGTACAATAGTTTAACATAGCAACGTACGATGGCATCGTCCGATTCAGAGTGCTACTTTCTGTCCAACAAAAGTATTAGCTTGGATCTCAAGGCATCGAATAAGGTAGTTCAGAAATAAAAAGGCAATATAAATCTTTGTATCTCCACGAGGGTGCAGAACAGGTCTGAGAAAGTGCTCATCTTGAGAAGACGTGGGGTTTCGTCTTCATAAACGAAAAAAAATTGACTCACCAGGATATAGGTTGGGCAGAAGAAATTCAAAACTCCGCCAGAACTATGGGCGACAAGTACTTATGTAATCACGATTCACCAGGGGGTTACCTAGTACGCCATTCCAGAGGGGTAGACGTATGATCGGACGGGCGCAGCGAGGATATCATGCCAAATAGTTTGTGTTGGGAAAGCTGCTAGTATGATACCGTTTGGCGGTACAATTGCTCGCTAACCAAGATATATATCGGATCATATCATTTTCAGATATGACGGTTTTCGCCGAACATCCGTTCAAACCAGACCAAGATGGCCTCGTCAGCAGGATCAAGAGACCAATCGATCGTTGAAGCAGGACTCCAATACTGGGAAACTCAGCCCGCGAGCATCGACGGCGTGCTCGGTTCGTCCGTCCCTCACGACCTCTCCACAAGTTCCACTGATAACATTAGTATAGGAGGGTTCGGGACCGGGGTGCGCACCTCTTCACTCAACCTCAAGCGACAACATAACATACGATGATCGCGGTCTTAATCCAGTCCCTACCCCGCGTCGATGCACTCGGATCACGCCAATTCCTCCTTGAGCTCATTCCAGAATTCCGCACCATCCCCTCCGCGATCCGGCCTCTCCGATCGACAGATCACGAGCCACGACAGCGGTTCCGTGCTTTAGACGTCGGCGCAGGGATCGGTCGCGTCACCGCGGACGTCCTCCTCCCCCTCGTCTCGGACGTCGTGCTCCTCGAACCCGTGCAGACGTTCATAGACGAGGCACATCGACGTTGTCAGGGGAACTTTACCGGCGATGGAAGCAAGGCCACCCGGTGGACTGGCGTCAGCGACGGAATCAAGAGCGTGTCTTTCTTCAAGGGACCCCTACAGGATTTCGATCCCGCACAGCCAAGACAGGATACGGAGGAACTGCAACGGCTTGGGTATATACCCGATAAGGACGATAGCGACTCAGGTTTCGATGTTGTTTGGTGTCAGTGGTGTCTCGGTCATTTGAACGATGAAGATCTGGTCGCGTTCTTGAAACGGAGCGCTGCAGCGCTGAGAAGTCCGAAAAGCTTGATTATAGTCAAAGAGAACTTGTGTCGAAGAGACAGCTCCCCGAGCACTGAATTCGATGAAAATGATTCCAGTTGGACAAGGTTGGCGCCCAGCGTTGCTTGCGGAGTGTTTTTCTGCTTATAGTTCCATAGATCCGACCTGGCGTTCAAGAATATTTTCGAGGATGCAGGTTTACACCTAGTTCGACAGAAGATCCAGCACGGCTTGCCCGCAGGACTCTATCAGGTCAAAATGTATGTTGCAGACGATCTAGCCCGCAGGCATTTGGCTAACAGAATGTCGCATAGGTATGCGTTGCAATCAAAGGTGTAATCTGACGTAGATAAATGGCTGTTCGGGAGATGGTTGAGCCTTCAGACTGAAAGATTAGGCGATAAGTACCTTCTTTCCTTCTACACCTCAAGTCTTTTGGATTGCCTTGGCATTACTGCGAGAACGTGATACTTCCGGTCATGCCCACTATCCCATCGTCGTCTGCGCACCACATTTCTGCCTTATTTCCACTTGCCAGTGCACCGTGGATCGTGGAGTTACGATTGACAATAACTGGGTTGCGAGCACGGTACTCGAATGCAAGTAGTCGCAAGCCAGGTTTATAGAATTGGAAGACTTCAAGTAGCATGAGTGCCGTCAGAGGTCCATGAACAAGGCGTTCTGCAAAGCGAGTGGGATTTCAATTATTCTTGACAACCCTCAAGCGACGCACCTGGGTAACCCTCACTTTTCTGTGCAAAGTCTTTGTCCAGATGGATGTGATGTCCGTTGAACGTGAGCGCGGAGAAGCGGAAGAGCGTCGTGGACGAAGGTTTATAGGTGAATGAAAAGTCTGGTTTCGGCAGCCCTGCTACTGTCATTGGAGAGTCAGTCAATTCCGCCCTGCATCCACGAATACTATGGATGATACCTTCTCGAGCGCCGCGTCTGTTTCCTAGAGACGCAAGATACACGTGCGATCGCTCCTCCTCCACAGATGGCTCCGCGCGCCCTTCTGCGGTGATCTCGATCCTCTGTTTCACGAACACCATCGGGTGCGCGCCATCGTTGCTTGCGACGTCCGAATCGAATCCCTTCTTCTCGACGCTGGCTATCGTCGACACCGCATGAGCCGTGTCACCGACACACAGTGCACCACCTGGACTCGTGTTCCACCGCATCGTTCCCGAGGCCCACATCCGCCGTGTGAACGGCTCCGGGGGGCAAAAGTCGTCGTCTGTGCCGTCAGGGCGGAGGGCGCGCTCGGGGTGGCGGGGGTGGAAGAAGGCGAGGTGGTGGCCGTAGTCGAGGGGGGTACCAGGTGCTAGTAGGGGAGCGTTAGTAGATCCTTCATTGCGGCGGGTTCGGTCGCGGGTCGGGAGGGTGATGTAGAGGTCGGCGAGGTGGGTCGGGGTGAAGGTATCGGAGAGCGTGAGGGACTTGGGTCGGGCAATCCAGGAGTCGAGTGCGGCGAGGTTTGAGGATCGTAGTAGTAGGCTCCTCATTTGGGTTCAACGGTCGTGTGGTCAACTATTACCATCTCAACAGCCGTGAAGTCTTTCTCTGTGCTCACACTCTGCAGGCCTCTGCGCCGCGCACTCGCGCCTTTGGTATTACCTCGTCTGCACACCACCGCTTCTCGACGTCTGATCGCCATGGCCACGGTCATCACTGACCCATCGAAAACGGAGGCACCGAGACCCGAAGACCCGCCCATCCTCGTCCCCGAAGGCTATTCCCTCTACACCGAAAACAACGCACACATCCTGATATCGTCCAAGGATGAAGCCTTTCTAAACCCTGTACAAGAGTTCAACCGCGACTTGAGCGTTGCGTGCATCCGCGTGTGGAGCGAAGAGCTGGACAGAGAGAAAGAGGAGAAATTTAGGAAAGCGGAGGAGAGACGGGCAAAGAGGCTTGAACAGGCTGTGTGGGAGAGACCGAAAGGTGAGTGACGGTGCCTCCGTCTGTCGGCGTTGTATGACGTAGGGGGGTGGTACAGCTGAGGGCGAGGGCGAAGCATCTACTACGTCTCACTCTCGGGAAACAACGGTCGAGGGTATCTCGAAGCCTCGTGTGGTACGTCGATGACAGGATTGATACGCTGTCCGACGTGTCTTACAACAGACCGTTCTCCCAAAGTATCACCCGAACAAATTTGTACTCCTCGAGGCGCTCTCGGCGACCGGCCTACGGTCCATCCGCTATGCAAAGGAAATTCCTCTCGTGAGGTTTGTCGAGGAAAGCGGATCGGACCTCTCAGTCTCTGAACCGCCTCCAGATTCGTCATTGCCAATGATTTGTCACCGTCAGCGACTGCTGCCATGAGGAGGAACGCAGAAATCAATGGACTTGGCCCGTCCGAAGAAGAGATCACGACATCTGACGGACAGCGGACGATCAAGTCGAATCCGGGAAAAGTGCGAGTTCACGAAGACGACGCGTGGTATATCTTTTTTTTTTCGATCATACGATCTGATCAACTGATGAGGCGTCAGCGCTCTCATGTACAACCATCGCACGGAGAAGACTCGCGTTGATGTTGTCGACCTCGACCCTTATGGCACTGCCGCACCTTTCATCGATGGTGCTGTTCAGGCTATAAACAGTGGAGGCGAGTCAGTAGCTTGGGAAGCGATACCATGACCCTGATGTAGGACGTCATAGGTCTACTTTGCGTGACATGCACTGACATGTCTGTGCTTGCAACCACAAATTACTCTGAAAAATGGTGAGAGTGTCCTCAACGGTTTGCTTTGGTATCCGTTACACACCTCTTTGACAGTTTCTCGAACTATGGCGGCATGCCTGCAAAAGCCGAATACACTCATGAGGTCGTAAGTTTACTGCCGGTTCACAGTTGCATCGATACCTATCCAGTTACAGGCGCTCCGGCTAGTGTTGAACACGATCTCAACCTCTGCGAGCAGATACGGACGCTACATTGAACCTCTTCTTTCCCTGTCGATCGACTTTTACGTTCGTATGTTTGTGCGAGTCCATGCAGCCCCTGTAGAGGTGAAAAAATCAGCCAGGTAACACTCTCGCGTTGATTCACTGTCTAACTGCGAAGCTCACATTAAAAGCAAAACGTCCATTTACTATGTCTGCTCAGGATGCTCATCCTTCCACGAGCAAAAGCTGGGGCGTGTGGTAGAAAAGACAAATGAACAATCCGGCACGGTCAATCTTCAATACAAAACGGCCACCGGGCCTCCCGTCAACTCGACGTGCCCCGAGTGTGGTTTCAGCATGCATGTGCGTTGGCGCCCTCTTTTCAATGTGCGCGTGTTGACCGACTGAGTGCGATGCGTAGCTTGCAGGACCAATGTGGTCTGGTCCACTCCATAATCCCGAGTTCGTTGCCAAGGTGGCCGAACATGTCGATCGAAGCGCAGGGAATTATGGGACGTCAACCCGCATGAAGGGCATGTTGGCCGTTGCACAAGAGGTCAGTATCAAACAATATTGATACATGGATGATTGTCAATATTCTGACGGGATACTATGCAATCACAGGAGCTTGACGTTCCGTTTTATTTCACACCAGCAAAAGTCGCGGGCACGTTTCATTGTTCGACACCCGCGCTGGACGACGTTGCGTACGTACGAAATTCGACATCTTACTACATTTGCTCATTCGTGGCCGCCTCCTTCGATTGATCTTCTGTACTCCCACTCTAGTTCGGCCCTGCTCAACGCAGGCCATAAAGTCTCGCGTTCGCACGCGTCGGCGGGTTCACTCAAGACGACGGCCTCGCGACAAGAGATCCACGACGTCTTTCGGGCATGGGCACAACGCCATCCCGTCCGGATCGACCGAATTTCGGAAACGTCACCCGCAGCGAAGTTATTGACCAAGGAGATCCAGTACGTCCTTTCTCCTCTTATCTCCGTACCCTGTGTCTTGTCACTCTTGGCTCACGTCATACAATGTTGCACCGTTCGATCCGTCATCGATCCTTCCATTCTGTAACAGGATGTCAGTGGACTTTAAAAAGCATCCTGAGTCTGTGACACGAACAAAGGACGTGCGGATCGTCCGGTATCAGCCCAACCCGGCGCCGAATTGGGGACCTGGGTCAAGGGCAGGAGGGAAGCGTAAGCGGGAGCGATCTGACGAGGGTCAATGAGCGCAAAGAGAAAGAGCTAGGTATCGTATACGATGTGTATTGACGCTCGTTTGGAGGAAGGAACTAACGTTTCTGGGTCCGGTAACTGCAGCTGCTTTGGACTTACGGTGAGCCAGCTCGAGCTATCTTTGCAGCGATAAAAACAGCATGAGTCGTAATAGAAGACCATGAGCCGTCGGCTTCCTCCGTGTCCGTGTCGGATCCCTAGCGGACGAACCATCATGCGAAGCATTCTATTCCGAGGACGGAACGCGATTCGTCCGCCAGGCCACCCGGTCGTCAACAAGCCGTCACCTGTTTGCCGGAAAGGCAACCCGGTGGGAAAGAAGAATTTTGGAAGAGCCTACAGCGCAGAGATGGGCCATGATGCATCATTAGTCAAGCCCTATGAGTCCTTTTTTCGCCACGAGGTTCTGATGCGGCTGACGGATTGGCTGACATATATTTGTTGATTGATGCGTCTGGGATGTCTGATTCTGTCACGACTCACGAGCCCCGCCGCCCACCCGGATTTTGGTTGTCGGGACCGTCCGACCCGTCGGGCGCTGTATTATTACGCTTGAATGAGCGTGTCGATTCGAGCCTTGTTCGGAAAACAAAAGGTAAAAATAAAATCAAAAGGCTCTCGAAGGAGTCCCCGGTCATTCATTTGATTACCGGCGCCTAAATCTTCGTTGCCAGTGGCTGCCCACTTGTCAAACACACCTGACTCTTCCCTGCAGTCCCCGAATTGAGCTTGGTTTACTACTCACTTACCCAGAAGAATCACTGAGAATCCAGACGAAGCGACCGTTATCAACTTCAAGCGCTTCCGGTGAATTCTGGCAGGACGTCGTGTCGTCCGAATTACATTCCCGCATATTATTCAATTTCGACTGTCACAATTTGGTCGGTTCGAGCTCAGGGTGTTTCAACGTTTCAACTGCCATGGGAGACACCCTGCGTATGTGTTCAAATACAAACACATGTGTTTGAGGTGTGTATCTAATGTGTGATCGGACCGGCGCGAGTCTGATACGCCGGTGGGAAACTTTCAAGTTA
>JBBPOM010001165.1:0-13213 GCA_038091455.1 Leccinum uliginosum | reverse complement strand
ATTTCCACGTTAGCGAGAACAGGTGGGTGTGGAACTCGACCGTGCTCACGAGCACCGTTGAGCCTCGCTACCCTGCAAGGCTCTTTCTCAGCTCATCCAGAGACCGTTTGATTGGCACGCAGTGACACAAACACGTCTCGAGTGAGCTTGGTGAATGTCTGCATGGACTTGATCCACGAGTTAAAATGTCCGTGAGACGTGTCGAGAAATGATTATCGTTGAACAGGTGGTATGTGCGAGATATTTGGTGTTTGACCCATTACCTGTGCCTGCACGTAGAGGTCAGTAATAATCAACCAGGAGTTAGAAAGAGGCAGACTTGTTCGGCGACCGCTGGATGACGGGAAGGGCCATGAGTCTATGGTGTCTCGACATCTTTCTGGAGGTGTAGGAGAGACAACTGGAGCTTTGCATACTTCGTGTTCGTCATACGTACACTTGGGCGAACGCGAGGGTGGCAGGCCGAGTAGGACGACTAGAACATACTCGTCTTGCTGTCACCCCCCTTGTTAGCGCCGCGGGAACCGACTAACGCGTCGAACCACTGGGGCTTTACTCCGCAACTGATGAGGGCATGTGAAGCATGCGCCCCGCGGGGGACGCAATAGACGACAGACGTGAACCTGGAAAGATGAACCTTTCGAGAGGCCCGGGCCCTGACATCACTGACGGCGAGCGCAGGGACAGGACAGATACATGCCAGTGATTACTGTGAATTGAAGACCAGCTGTCAGTGGGCGCGCGTACTACAAGCCGATGATGACCTTTCAATTGAGGGGTGTTCGAGTACGACGACGCTGAGACGCCGTATGATCATGTGTAAATATCAACATGTCCCTCTTCTTCGGTGTCATCCCCGCCGCTAGGCTGAATAGTTGGGTGGTCCTCATTTTGCATTGCCACCTACTTTGAGACAAGTTTCGACGCAAATGGCGTTGCGCGGCCTGCTCTCTTCTTGGCTAAGAATGGAACAGCGAAACACTTTCGGTACATGCCGGTGCGATGTAGTATCCACTGGCACCCTCTTGCGCCACAACGCTACGATCGACGGCTTGCTTCGCCTCAGCGCGTCAGTGGACTTCGGCCGATCACGGTGAGATAGGGACCGCACGGGTTGGATCCCCGTATTGGCACAGGCATCGCTTGGGAATGACAAAGACAGTCCAGGCCTACGAAAGTGGTCGGGCGCGCCGGCTCGTCGGTGTGTGCATACCTCTTATGGTCACTGCAGGCTTCGTGCTAGCCAGGAACTCCCCCGTTCCCACCCTTCGTTCACCCATTTAAACCACCAGCGTCGCTGAGGGTCAGCGCATACTTCACGTCACTGTGCTTTTACTCCCTCTGCGACGATTTCTGGTAGTTCCCTAAACGACTCCTCGGTTACGGGAGCTTTCGCAGGCTCGAAACCGCCGCCTATTCCGCTCCCCTCTCTGCGTCTCCCGTACCGCGCTGAGCGCAGCCACTTCTATCGCGCAGCCCCGATCCTCGGAGACGGGCGTTTGGCGGACGGTGCACGCATTGCAGACAAGTACCCCGGTTCCCTCTCTCGTACACTGACTAAGAATAGGGTGCCCGAAGGGCACTATTCTATGAATCATGTGAGTGTCCCCTTTGAGACCTTACTGCAACATAAGAACGAGGACCCCCAGAGAGGAATGAGAACTGACGATACCCAGTTCCCGTTCCTCTTTGTCAACTCTCGTCGGTTCACTCGCTGACTTGATCATCGAAGCAGAGTCGGTCGCAGCTTTGGCGGCATTCTTTGCGAACTGTATGCCGTTGGAGGGAGTATTTTGCATTTCCGGCTGGGATTCCAAGCCTAGCAGAAAGAGATCGCCCGGACTGGCAGGTCTATAGTGAACGGTGGAATGACGTGAACAATATGGTGAAAGACATCGTGCTCGAACGCTCCAAGCGGTCGGATCGATCACAAGTCCAGTATTTGTAGCCAGAAGGTGCACATGCACACCTCATGTGTAGTGACGGATGAGGAACTTTGCATGGTTGGCAGGAAGACAGGCAAGACAGTGCCATATGTAGATTTTGCAGAAGTTTCGCTATCCCATGCTTGGCGAGTAATCGAGCACTGGCAGGCCGCGCAACGCGACGCCATTTGCGTCAGAATACGTCTCCTGCGAAGACAAAGGATCTAGGGATTCATCGAAGGGGATCCCAGTGCATGTGCAACATGCTCACTTGCGAACAAACAACTGGCTCAAGAATGCTGTTGGCACCGACATAACTGCGAGCAATGATCGAAGCAAGTGTCATAGAATAGGCTGCAAGGTGAAAGGCCGAGCGCGTACGAAGAAGGTTGAAGAGGCGTGTCGCTGTCGGCCAGGATACTGCATGAGATCAAGTATGTGTCACATTGAGCCTACTCCTGGAGCTGTGACAAGTCAGGGTGGCGTTAAAGGCACACTCTATAGCGGGTGTAAAGTGAACAACCCCCGCGAACTAACCCATTTCGAGTTGTTACCAACCCATCATGCAAACAGAGGATACATGGAACACACATAGAAATATTCAGTCCTGCGACCGAAACACTTATGCATGGATCTAAATCATCATACAACATCATCAATGAACTTTTACCGTCGAGAAAAGTGCAACAACAACGAAATATTGCATCCATGAATTCTTGGGCAATTCAATCTGGAATATACCTGCCCAGCCAAAAATAGAGGACCAAGGGTTGGTTGCCACAGGAACGTAGGTTCAAAGGCTCCCCTCGACGTACTTACAATGTGGCAACGATGTTACGTCTGTCAGATCACGGTTCCGTAAAGCCCTATGGGGGCGAGCCGAAGCGCGTACAATTCGAGCGTGTCTGAGAGCCTTACCACGAATATGTACGCGCAATTGCCCTGAACGTATTGTCCTGCAACACGAACACACTTTGGATAAGCCGACACCGGTCACAGATCAGTAGACGTGATGAACATAATGACAGAAACGGTGAGGGAAAAAGGAGACACACGCAATGGTTGGTACGGAGGTTGTCAACTTGTTTGTCCCAGTACTAGTAGAACACCTTCTTTGCAGACGAATTTGACTGCGTCAAAGGCACCCCCGAATAAGGAAGGGTCTGTTGCGGCACAATCTGGGGATGCGAATGTGGCATCAAATTGAGACCGATGAATTAAAGACGAAGGCGTCGGACACAAAAAGATCGCCTCTCTACGAAATTGCCTCCCACGTGAAGCGTGCATGAAGTCCGATGGCTTCCAACTGGGTGCTTATGCCTTCGTCTGCATCCGCTGCTCAAGACGACGCGTCCCTGAGCGAAGTGGTGCTCCCAATGCGGTCGCGGTGTGACTGATGATGAGACGGTTGTGTTTGGCGGCGGGCGGTGGAGGAGGAGACAGCCATATCTTGCTCTATCTTCTTGGCGCGTGCGGTTCGATGAGGTAGTCCAATCGCGGCCCCGAATCGACATGGCGGGTCACATCACTGGCATAGTTCTCACGCTACAAACCTAACTTCATGTCTCAATCCGACTTCGAGTCGCCTTGTTCTGATATTCTCGTCAATACCGACACGCTTCCATGCTTGACCGAGCTCGCTGATCATGCCTTCATGCTTGCCTACCCACATCTGAATCGGCTTCCCAGCCACGACTCAGGCGGCGTGGTCGAAAATCGTCAGGCGAGGATTCTATATTCCTCAGATGGTCATAGCGAAATGGAACCAATCCCGGCCAAGATTGTCTTGTACCAGTATGCGTCTTCAGGGATGACACAAGGAAACCAGCAAGTAATCGTCGACTTTCAAAAAGTGACGGTGGAATGTGAGGATCAAGCCAATCCTCCTATCGACGTGGAACAGATCGAGAATGCTATAAAAGAGGTCAAGACGTTTCTGCGAATCTCCTTGAAGACCCTGAGACTAAACAAAGATTACTCTGCTTGGCAGGTAAGGCGATGGTGTCTTTTCTGTACCGAGTGCACATTTGACAGGCCCCAATAGGACTTTTTGAATCGTCTCACATGTAACGGACTCTTTCCTCGGGCTGTT
The DNA here is from genome assembly GCA_038091455.1 of Leccinum uliginosum. Classification (NCBI taxonomy): domain Eukaryota; kingdom Fungi; phylum Basidiomycota; class Agaricomycetes; order Boletales; family Boletaceae; genus Leccinum; species Leccinum uliginosum. The sequence goes on along the minus strand of JBBPOM010001165.1, from coordinate 9,196 downwards.
CAGAAATACATCGACCTTGTTGCTCCTCCGCGAAACTCCAGGGCGTGTCCATTATGCGGGAGCGAGCCGGCGTCGTGCTCCTCAGACTCGTGTTATACCTTCATGTGCCTGAACACAGACTGTCCCGCTTCTCGACTGGTTCCCTTTCGATCGTGCCATCACCACGATCGCATTGCCGCATGTCTGCCTTGCCTTCAAAACGCACGAGACATTCCATCGCTCGCCGAATGTCCCGACTGTCATCTCTGGTTCTGTCACCTTGAATTGGTGTGGTGCCTCGGCCGAACCAAATACTACGTCAAAGAGCACGTAGCCAAGCCGCTCCGGTGTTCCAGCTGCATCGAGGTTCGAGGCCGACCTGGAAATCGATGCAACAACGAAGGGTGTTGGTCAAGATGGGGAGCCTTTCGATGTTCTTCCATAGTCTGCGAATCGTGCTCACCTGCAGGCGGGGCATCATGCGCATGCGAGCAGTCTTGGATCTGCGACGGCTGCAAGGAGCGATTGTCAGGATGGAGTTCAATCAAGATGTGCCCGCGATGCAAGCGAGTTTTTTGCGTCGGATGTGATTACATCGAACGTTGTGATCCGTGCGGTGATCCAACATTATGCGATGACTGCGTGGAAGAAGATTGGAGATCGTCCGCGGCGGGATCGCCGGTATCGGACGGGATATCCGAGTCCCAGTCGATGGAGAGAGTCTTATTTGAGTACGTATGTGGTATGGATGATTGTCTGGCCAAGATTTGCAGCGGTTGCGCCGCTATGAAGCGGTGTAAGGGATGTGGGATAGTTTATTGCGATTCATGCATGGTTTTTGGTCGCAATATTTGCGACCCCTGCAAAGAGCACAGTTGGGTGAGCGATGATACCGAATGACAGAGGTTGTGACCCAACGTTCAGAGCGTGTATGCGAAAATAATAATATCTTCAAATTCGCAGTCGTACCGCGGTGCATCATCAAATACAGCTGTATGATTGCATCTGATAAGGCGCTTCAACTTGATCGACGGAGTTGGCAGCAATTGCCATCATAATCACTAGCTTGATGCATGAATGAAGTGTCGACCTCCCGCACATCGTGTCGGCTGATCAAGATCCCGCGCGTAACCACGAACAGCAGCGACATGATCCACAACCTCGGTCCCTCTAGATTGCACCGTTCTCGTTGCATGACTGCAGACAGGAAAAAAGGATGTCGTCACGATAAAAGTTCGAATTCAAATTTACCTGTGGTAGAAGATCGACTTATCATAGCTCAAGTGGTTGTTGCAACAATCTATATAAGCAGCCACACCGTGATACCAAACTTGAGATAAACTGGCAGGTTTAAACGCTTCTACGTACAAGGTCCTTGATCTGTACACTTTCCAAACACCACTTGCACGATCTCATTGATTTCCAGTACCCTCGGAGTGTCCCAGAAGTGCCTTGACAGCGCTTCGTACTTTGTTCCAGCGACCTCGGTTTACTACCTCCGTTGTGTTCGAGTAAAGACGACAACTCAAAGCACTCCAAGCCTTCAGTTTGAAGTCGTCATACGGGGCCACGACACGAGCGAGGAAGGTGGCAACGGTCGGAATATCCAGTTCCTCGATGATGGAGTCCATGACGTTGATGTTAAAGAATCCTGGCAATTTCGACCTGGAGTTCAAGTCCGTGGTAGCTATGGACTGAGCTCCTGCTTCGGCGGTGCTGTTGGGCGTGCGGATGACAAGGCCAACGTGATTGAGTAGCGGGCATTTCAGAAGAAGGTGCTGTAGACCGTCCAACGTGATCAACCCGTCAACCGACCCAGGACCGTTCCAACCTGTTGTCTCATTGATGGAGAGGTGTTCTAGGAAAGGCCATGCCGATGCCAGCTCCACGAGCGCGCCATCAGCGAGGTGTATATGAGCCACCACATCGAGTTCGAAGTGACGGATGTTGGTGAACGCCATGCTTGGCCGCAGATCCTCGATGGTAAGACTGCGTTCCATGGCCCAGTTACGAAGTGTTTGCATGTCAGACTGACGAAGCAAGACTCGATTGTTGCCCCACTGTTCAGCTATCTGCAAGAGACTGACGTCGGTAAGGCGAATTGATTGCAGGATATTGATGGGACCATTGGGACCATTGTTGCAGGCTTCCTGGACAGCTGAAAAAAACGGACCAATGTTCTTGGAGAGACACTCGTCGGCATGTACAACGAGTCGCTCGACGGCAGGAAGTTTGACTTGGGCAAGGAACTTTGTGGTCAATTCCAAAGATCGACAGTGGTATGAGAACTGCAAGTTCTTCAAGCATCGGAACGCCAGGACTGATTGTTCTGAATTGAGAGCGGAGACGATGTCCTCTGCATTTCTCAGCGCAAAGGTGAGCTTGATCAAGGAAGGTAGGCGAGAGAGATGTTTCAGATCGTCCGTGTTCAGTTTGATATCAGTACAGTCCAGTACTCGAAGGTCTTCCCATGGCCAGGTATATACGCTGCTGGCGCTTGGATGGGGCTTGGACCAGATGCCGACGGATCTGCCCTTCAAAACAATCTTGGTCAGGTTCGGATACAATTCGGACATCGGCACGATATAGTCGCGAATGAAGCATGGCTCGCTTCCTGGAACTGTGAAGCTAATTATGCTGAGGGAATCCAGAGATCGAATATGCTGATGGTGTAGCCAAAGGGGAAATCCATGGGCAAAAAATAAACTCAGCTCCCGGATATTGGGAAAAAGCAGATCCTGCTCGGATAGGTTTTCCGGCACGGAAATAGAAAACAAATACCAAATCGAGATTTGTTATCACGCGGATTCTACGTGTGTACTAACTTCGGAGGATTCTCCACTCTTCTTGAGTAAGAGATCTGTAGTACATAAGTGGCGTGTTGTTGTGTTGAAACTGGGACAAAAGGCGATTACTATTTCTGCAGTAAGTTGACAGATGGGAGGAGCCGACTCACGAGTGTTTCTGCATAGTATGCACCTGGAACACAGCCCTATGGCGGACAGATTTCTCAACACCGACCAGAGGACGTGTTGTTCAAGATACGCGTCCTCACGGGTGACAAACTTTTGCTCGAAAAACGAGACCTAGGACCCACAGGCCTTCATTTCATTTCTGGGCCGATGGGGGGTGCAGGGTGGTGAAGCCTGAGATATGAAGAAGGTGATCAGCCATTGAACACAGTTTCCCATGTAACAAAGCCCTACTTATAAGTCGATCATAACATGGTTCAGTTGACGGTTTGCTGTGGGCGGTCCGAGTCGGTGGTAAAGGGTGCACGTGGGCAGAAGCGGGCGCCGAGAGCACAGCCTGGTGCCAGTGGGTCTCGATGACACAGGTTTGTTTCCAACTGGCACCGATCGACACTTTCCAAAGACACTTGAAGTAGTATACGAACGAGAATGGTAAGCAAGTTGGCCAGACATTTGATCGACGACACATAGCTAGCCATGAAGAAAATTGACGGACTCGGACCTCTAGTCACACCAGGGAGCAATGTCTATCAAAGGTGGTAAAAAAACGAGACCGTCCGAGGCAGAATATTGATGGAGACCCAGGATCGAGCGACGGTACTAGCGGACCCTCCCCCCGTATCGTCACGGTTGACGAAAGGGACGCAAAACAGATCAGAATCGATCAGTCCGATAAGGTGTATTCGACCGCGTTTCTCGCTGGAGGAAAGGAGGTCGTAAGCGGTGGGAGCGAAAAGAAAATTCGACGATGGCGAGCGGAAGATGGCATGGAGGTGGGAATGCCAATGGATACTGGAAGCACCGTAATCGATCTCGTCGTGTCACGAGATGGCAAGTGGATCGTGGCTGGGCTGGGAAGTGGTCAAGTTGCAGTGTGGAATTCGACGAGCTTTGAAAAGGCGAACGAGTTCCAGGCACACGACTCACGGGTGTTGGCGGTGGACGTCTCGGTCGATGGGACGAAAATTGCGACTGGATCGCGCGATGAGACGGTCAGTGTCTGGTCATTTCTCACGGGGGAACGTCTGCTCGGGCCTTTGGAACATGACAACGACTTGGCCACGGTCAAGTTCTCCACGGACGGCAAATTCATCGGAACTGCCACGTATGCACGCGAGTCCGTTCGGATCTACGACAGTCTAGATGGCACCCTCCTTGCAAACTTCCCAATCAAAGTCAATTCGTTCTACAACGAATCCCTCGCCTGGACTGGCGATGGAAAGCATCTCCTTGCGTTGTCTCGCGATGGAAATGTCCACTGTCTCGACGTGTCCTCTGGGATGACGCTCTCGCGATGGTCTATTCACAGCAATGATGATCCATACTGTATCACGCTAGCATGCAACGACGCGTGCGTGGCAGTCTCTTCCAACTCATCGGTCTCGTTCTGGGACACTACAACACATCAACAAATTGGAACTGTCATTGACTACCCCCATCCTGTCTCGTCCATGGCTATTTCGACGAACTATAATATGGTGGCTGCCGGTGACAAGATAATTACACTCCACAATCTGCTTAGTGTGCTGCCACCATCATACCTCAAGGATGTGAGTAATGCATTTTGAACTGACATCATTATCTTAGTCCACTGTGCTGATGTATAATGTGCACCAGAATGAACGTATTGGATTGAATCAATCCCAATCGGACAGCAACAACGAAGATGGCGACGTTGACTTGCTCGAGGTACTTGAAGTTCGTTCTTGTTCCTGTTCCTGTTCGACACATGTCATTATAAGGCACAGGTCGAGCTCCCACCTACGCTCACGGTTGACGATCAGTTCAACTACGACGAGGTTTGTGATCAATTCATTCTGACTTTGCTGCCGTGCTGATGATGCGGAAGGCACCCTCGGCCACGTCGTCTGTTCATTATGAGGACCAGATGCCACCGCCTGTCTCGTCCCACTCCACATCGCAGCCTCCAGTCAACCTCGTGACCTCCGCCCTGGAGATACATTCAGAGAAGCATAACGGTAGTACGCAGCCGTCTCGATTCCTTCAGATTTTAGCAAGATGGACGAAAAGCATGAGAAAACCTGCAGTTCCTGAGCCTGTTCACATTGCAATGAATCGATCTGGGTCAGCTAGGAATGTCGATGCCTCGAACGGCGTATTTTCGACAATGGCGGAAGGTCGCCGTCGCCCAGTGAGTGTGCCTTGGAAGGCGAGTGAATTTCATCCCAACCTATCGTCTTAGCGAACGGTCGCAAAGTATGTGAAATGGGTCGGTGTTCTGCTCATTGGGCTTGTGGATCGGTTTTCATTGATCATCTTTCCTTGCAGAAAAAGTCAAATTTCAGGTCTTTCGTAAACGGAGACCGCGACCGTGGTGCTAGGACTAGACGTCATCCCGCTGATCCTAAGCCATCGAGCGACGTAGCTCTGAGTCCGTCAATTATGCACGAAGACCACGGCGGTGGTACTAGCACTGGACGTCCTCCGGATCCGAAGCCAGCAGGCGAGGTAGGTCTTCCGGCGTCGATCATATCGTAGGAGCTTATGTCGTGTAAGGCACAAGAGGGAAAAGATGCAGTTCAACCCTCTACTGGGAGGGTTCGGTTGATCGTGCGTGTGCTTTCGATGCGCATACTTTGCGAGACTTACAACAACTATCAGCGAGAATCTGGAAGTTCTACCCTTGCCATCACGTTCCCCACTGCGTGGACGTGTTGCTCCTCGTCTGAAATGAAAGAGGAATGATAAGGTGTGCTGTGTATATACAGTGATTTACTGACGCGCTTGCTCGAGAATACATAACGTCGTGACACAACACAGTGCCGATGTTGTGTAGATGATAATATTATGGACTGGAGATTTTGTGCAGTCAGGCCACGAGTGAGAATCACCGTTGAACCTCTGATCTGTAACCGACCCGGACTCGAAGATCTTGATCTCCTCGTCGAGTCAGGGGCGTAGAATTGTCGAAGAGAAACTCGAATCTACATTACACACTCACACCTTCCGACGCTGATTACGAAGATGCTTGGACCGCTCGGCTATCATTCCATTCGCCATCCTCGACACATCACTCCACCGCATCTGATAGACCTTCCAGTCGTGGTGAAGCCATTGCATCGTGGACCCACAGCTCGTAATTCCAAATACGGCTCCCGGTGGCATACCTTTCGCAAGAACTTGAGCGGAGCGCCATCCAAACGAGAGTTGATGAACAGAGACATGATCCGCGAACAATCGGATGCCAGTCGCAGTAGATCGTCGTCTTTCATATCTACGACCAAATCCGCTTGTAACGATCTGAGAGGTCTAAATGTTACATTGTCATTGCCTGGATTAATCAATGCAGATGCCCTGGCGGGAAAAGGTCGAGCACTTGTCTTGCGAGCTTCATTGACGTTTTCCAAATTTCCAGGTCGCTTGTACGAACGGTCGAGTAGGAGTAACGCGACATCGCTCAAGTTGCGGATAGCGCGGGAGGGAAGTTATTGATAGCAACCCTTACATAATCGAATCCTTCGATTGATCGGAAGGTGTTTGGCCTGGTTTGGGCTTGGTTCACAACTCTATCTTCCTTGATGAGCTCTATCCGCAGGCTTCAAATTTTTAGACATGCATGATTGGACGAATAGACTGATACTTGCATAGAATTCATGGCATATTCATGCAATGCTGGTTGTTTTTGCATTACATAAACGAAATGCCCGCGCACGGTCCACTTACAACATCAGAAGCTTACTAGCGGCCCTGAATAAACAGTCTCGGTTTCACTTCGGCAGACCTGTCACCCAACTGTCATGACCTGGCACTTTACCTGGGCAAGAGTGCGAACATCTGGCGAGCCGACTCCTCCTGATATCATAACCTATCGGTATAACGAGGAGCTAGTGTATGTTCCAGTTGCAGCAAACTATAACGTGCGTTGTCTCCACACGCCAGGCATTCCGACTGACTGTCATGGTCTACCAGCAAGCGCTCTCTCATGTACGGGATGCATTCCCGCAGCTTAAAAACCTCCGGGACGCGTCACTTTCCCTCTCCCTCTCCTCCCCTGGACACGAGAGCGATTGTGTCAACATCAGCGCGCCCGCGTGGCCCAAACTCATCGCGCACATGTCGCGCTACCAAATCATCAATGTTCATGCCACGAATGAGAAGAATGGCGGCACCTTGATGCCGATACCGAAGATCACCATCACATTTGTAGACACTGTGGACAACGCAAAGGAAATGAGCCCCGCGCCGCCATACCAAGAACGGAGGTGGCTCTTTCGGAAGCTCCGCGAGCTCAGACGCTGACTCGTTGAATGTGCTCCAAGTCTCCTGCCCTCGAACACTGCTTACGAACGTGTGCATGTCATCCAACAAGATGCTTTTGCGCTCGAGATTCATGTAGCTATTTCAAGTCCTGTTGGTCTCGGCAGATGTTCTCCCCGTCTCCATCTCAACTATCATCGCCCACAGTAATCCGGGCGAGTCGGCAAGAAAATGACAGTATTCCTACGTATCTCTTACCCACGTTATTACTTACTCAACGATCCCGACGAACCGCTCGTCGGGCAAGGTGTAGTGCAACGCTTCTATACTCTCCATTCTATCAGGAACCTTCCCGGATTTCGGAACAGATGCTCGTACATGTTCCTCACCACTGTTGGCGCATCGTCGCGATGACTTCACAGCCAGCCAGAAACATCTGAGCGAGATGAACAGAATCTTCTGGCAGTGCCTTATCGCCCTGTGCGGTGTAAATGTAAATGATGTCTGCAAGGTTGCCAAGGCGCTCGAAGTTCCGGAATTACTTGAAATCGACCAGGTCCCGAAGGAGCTCAGGAAGAGCGAGTGGGTTCACTTTGCATGCTACGGCATCCCGAACAAGAAAGAACCCCTTCGAGTCGGCGTTTGTGCTCCACGACGAGCTGGAGAATCCGCAGTTTGCCAACCTGTCTGCGTGTCACGACTCGCATGACGGTCGGGACGAGGAAAGTCTAAACGCGGTGATTTGCAGCACCTATGTAGTACGGAAAAATTGGCAACTACAAATCAGTGACACAAAATGACACAGATTTGAGGTGACTGCCACTGTTAAACAGTTTTGTGTTGTCTTCTGACACTGATCACCGACATTTCGGACACTGGTCATAGATACTTTTACTTCCCTCAGTGTTGACGGTGACATGCACCATCAAGTGTTACAGTGCTCTCAATCCGACCTGTGAGTCTGGGGTCTTTCTCAAAATCTTCACCCACATCTGTTTGGATGATCCGAATGTACTTCATCAGTGTGATTGTTATCCGGTTAGTTCCTTGTAGACGTGATGCCATCCCGACATTTACATTTATTTAAGTCAGGCGCATGTACTTGTGCTCCTCCACATTTGCTACCCAATGCTCTTCAACTTGAAGGTGATCACATTCATCGCCGTCACAGTGGCTTTTTTCATTTTGGCCGCCCAAACACCTGATTTTCAGGGGAAAAGCGATGGTATAGGCTTAGCCATACCACTTACGAAACGCTCTACTACCGATTCAGACGCGCGCGAATCTCATGCTACATCAGATAACGGGTAAGTCAACCTATGACTCGGATGTCCTCACGCATCGCTTTTTCTCACCCGTTTTTAGCAAGATCATTCGTGGGCCAAATGGCATGGATGGTTCCGAAAGGAACATGGGGATGCCGCATCCTTTTGCTGTGCAACGGGACGGGTCCGCAGCTGGCCTTGATTTGACAAAATACGTGAACGGAATATGGTATGGGACCATTTTGATCGGCACTCCTCCCAGGTCCTTCACTGGTAAGATTTTCCGTGCATTCGTGACAGCGACACCCACTCACTTTAGACGCCACCGCAGTCCAGCTCAACACCGGATTTAGGTAAGTGTTTTGCGCCAGTACCATCCCACTCTCTTGTCTTATTCAACCCAGCGATCTCTTTGTTCCAGCCTCAGTCGGTGATGAGAACTGCAGAAGCCACCCTAACCTCTGGGATCCCGCATCGTCTCTTGAAATAACCAACTTGAACCTGAATATAGATTTTGCAATCGAATTCGAAGATGGTAGGACTGCCAGTGGTAAACAATACATGGACAATGTAACCATCGCTGGTTTTACCGTAAGTTTTTAATACTGTTTGCGATCATCATCACTTCTGACTGATGAATAGGCAGACAATCAGATCATCGGGGCCGCAACAACATACTCTTCAACTCTGGGATCTGTCTTTGCTCCAGATGGTATACTGGGATTGGGTTTCCCGCCTTTGACACAACTTTATGGCCATAGC
>JBBPOM010001164.1:0-13215 GCA_038091455.1 Leccinum uliginosum | reverse complement strand
ATCGACTGCTCTGATTGTACAGACCAGACGAGCTGCAACTCAGGCTGGCTGAAATGACGGAACCCGAGCTCAAGGCAGTGGATGTCGAACCACAAGCGAAATGAAAGCAAACAAAGCGACCATGATTTAAATGTCAAGAAGGGATTCACACATTGTTGCCAGACGACTCGGTGAGCCTGAACACGAGCTCAAATTCCTTTGGTGTTGCGGCCATGCACAGAGAAAACAACGCGGTCGCAAGTCCTCCTACCTCAACAGGGCGAGCGAGGTTGTGGCAGCCACACCTGAGACCGTGACATTGACGTCGACATTAGTCTAGTAGATTAACCTACTAGTTGGCTGTATCTCTCCACAATAGCCTGAGCACAAGGATTGAGTTATCTATATCGGACGTGTCTTGTGACATTTATTCATATCCAATGACGATGCTAACCCAGCAGGGTCCCACAACACATGACGATGCAGAAGCGATCATGCAACGCGACGATCGTGCTCTTGATCCAAGTCATTCTTCTCAAATTTCAGCAAGTCAAAATGGTCTATTCATTATGATCTGCCACTGGTTGTAGTAAGTCATGACAAAATTGTAGTGCATCAATCCAGAGTAGTCGTAAGTCATACATGGAGTGAGAACGATAGTGAGGGAGAGTTTGAAGCATCGTGTTGAGATGCTCGACTTGTGCGTCGGTTAGAGGGCAGCCTGCTTCGGGAACTTGAATATCACTGAGGTGCAATGGACCAACGATAAATGGATTGTCAACTTCGTCATTGATGCTATTCGATTGGTGGTGGTGTTGACGGACCGTATCTTCGTCAAAAGCTTCCCAGTCGACCCCATACTCCTGGATGTCTCCGACATCATCTGACTCGCCTTCAAATCGTGTAGCATCAACCCCGCGTACTCCGTGCTGAAGCATCCCAAAAAAAAAAACATATCTCGTGGACTACGTGAGCGTTCACCTTGAATTCCGATGGAATGGTTGTTCCACGCCTCGGCCCACTCTATGGCATCATGATTGATCTGCTCGATGAACAGAACGTGTAGAAGCCACACATGTGCATCAAGGTTAACGTCCAATCCCGTGCATTTCGAGACCCTGAAAGAAGTCTTTCCATTTTGCGCCAAAACCTCTGGTGACATCACACCAGAGGCGCTCGATCCGAATGTTATGAACACTCCTTCCAAACAAAGGTACAAGTGAGCATAGATGTATGGAAGGCAATACAATACATACCGTCCCCAAATGTAGGAACCACGATCTGAACCACGATTGTCTTCCATCCATTCGGCAACCCGGAGATTTTCCGTGCCATGATCATCACGAACACGGCTTGGTGTCCCATGTGCAGAGATTGCATCAAGAAATAGTTCTAGGACGGTTGCAGCCCTATTATTTCCACTAGCACGAATACCGACAACAAGACGGGAGAATCCATCGACGAAGGCATGAATGACAAAACGCCATCGTATCAATCCTATAGTTCGGAGGTCTATTACTGCCAGATAATTATGTATGGTGGATTATATTACTTACCGTGTTGTCCGTCATGGTGCCAGAGTGAGTTTGGGCCTGGAACAGAATAGACTCGTCGTTGGATACGTCGTGATCCAAAAATGTTGATAGAGCCCCGTGTACTCGAGTGTATGACTCGAGTATGCGACTGCGTGTGACTCTATGGCCAAGATGGTGGAAATGTCCCTGAATCATTCGACGACCAAAGAATGGAAATTGGAGTAGGATTTGTCGCATAATCTCATCGAGTTCATCATCTGTGAGATTGGAAGTCGGAGCAGTCGATGAGGTGTAAAAGCGAGTGATTGTTCCATCCTCCGCTTCATAGTCAACATAGACAGGAGCACCTTGTTCGACAAGGCCATATTCAAGGGCACGCCGGCGGACTGTTCGAGCAGAAACACCAAAAACAGATGCAAGCTGGGTTGGTCCTCGAAGCCCAATGGCCGGTGCAAGGATGGATGGATCTATCTCAATGCGGGGGCGGCCAGGTCTTCCTGTAGGGACAACATAGGTGGTCTCCAAGGGCGGAGCGTCGGGGGGGTCGATTGATTGACCAGCAGCTTCGTCAAGATGTTGTATCATACATTGTATGCTAGACTCAATGGTATGATATTCTTCTTGCGCAAATACATCCATATGCTAGGCAGAAAAGCATGGGAGGCCCGTATCATGGTGCAACTTAGAGGTATGGCATACCTGAGATACCAGTGATAAGAACCGTTGACAGTGACTACGTTCAGTTTGGAGCCTTGAGACATCCCCTAATTGAGTGCGGAGGGCAAGTGAAACACGTCGCCCAAGTTCTGCATAAGCCGTTCTAATTGTGAAAAGTTGAACTGGAATTTCTGAGTGATTCATATCCGAGTCGGTATCAGGCCTGGCTTGGCCAACCGAAGTCTCCCGCACTGTGAGAATACTGCTTTGGGTTTTTGAGAAAGGCCCAGAGGTTTCCTAACTGCGTAAAGCCCCTCTTGTTTGCAATACATTCTAGTCTGCTTGCATATTATTAAATTCATGTTTAGCTGACCTAGGGGCATACTGCTACAGACAAATGTGTCCCACAATAAAGTCACGCGCTGATTGCACTCAGCGCCCGAAAGATAAGAGTGAATAGTAGGCGTACAGGACGCATCCGGAACAACGAGTTCAACGATGTGATGTGATGTCACATCGTTGCATGTTCAAGTTGGCGTCGCCCATCCTCATGCCCTTCGCATCGTCATCGTGTGGTTGTCGCCAGGGTTCCGCACAGGTACAAGTCAGCATCTGCAGACCCGCATACCCGTGACATATGTGCCAGCCTGAGTGCACGGCCGTGTTGTCACATCGGGGGGATGTGCCGCCGTCGCCATCGCCTCGCCGTGTCAGACGCGTTGTCGATCGGAGTCGTCGTCCGTGTCGACAGTGGGCGTTGCGTTGTGGATGTATGTGAGGGTGCGCGCGTGATGTTGTCATTGTTGACGTCGCGGGTGTGGTCGGTGAGGGTGCGTGTGCATGTGAGTTGTCGTCATGGCTTCACGCAGGACCCGCGAGTGAACCCGCGCGAGGGTACGGGTACGGGTCAGTGCTCACTGGCACTGTATACCCGTGCGATTCCCTAGAACTTGTCGACACGCACCGTGCAGGAGTGAGCGAGGGAGGGAGGGAGAAGTGAGCACGCACATCATTGTCACGTTTGTCGTTGTGTCGCCCTCGCACTGTCATCATCGTCATGGCGTCATGTTGAGGGGGTGTGCTCTGGTGTCATGTGGTGCCAGAGGTGCTGGCGGGGTGGACGAGGTCTGGCGGGGTGGGGTGAGCGAGGAAAAAAAAAGGGGAGAGCCGGGAGAGCCAATGGAGCTCACAGTGTCATAAGATCCGGGCGCAAATGAAGCACCTCCGAGGGCGTGGGCGAGTCCTTGCAATACCCCGGCGGTGAATCCGATGCTAAGACAAAACATCATGTAAAGGTATGCCAAGAAAATCTACGGGCTCCCGTATAAACGTAACTTACGTTAGCAGAAAAAGGGTCGGACCCGGAACTTGTCAAAGGCCTGTCAGTCTGAGGTGCTCTCACCTGATGATCGTGTGCGATTGAGCAGACCTAAAAAGGCAGGCACTGATGAAGACCTTGACGTACCTTCCTTTTGAAGACTAAAGGAAATTCGCCGAGTGCGAACGTTTCGCACTCGCGTAAAGGTAGGGTACGGGTACCCGGGGGTATACCAGTGCGATTCCATAACGTATCGTCGTCATCGCTGCCTAGCAGGAAGAGGTGCTCAACTTGAAGTGGTTTGCCAGTGAAATTTGACATAGGTACAGCGGAATTTGCAAAAGACGCACTCGACTGTACGAACAGTGATGAGACAACCAGAAGAAAGAACTTGAAGGACAAAGGACGTACGGCAAGTTGGACCCGTCGCAGGGGAGACTGGACTGAACGTGTTGATCGCAGGCCTGCTTGGATGTAGTCACGCGCGAAACAGCGGCTGAACCCTTTCAACGTCCGCCCGCAGTGGCGTTGGGTGGAGACTTTTCGTTGGTGTGGCACTTGTTGGTGTGGCGGGCCAGGAACCTACAAAGTTTCAAGAGGATGGCAACGATATGAAAGGGTGAGTTACCTTCCGGTGAACTGATAGCCACAGAATTGGCATTTACAGTACGGACGATCGCCCTTGTCTGTTTCATGCTAGCCTGCGATCAAGGGACAAGGTTGAACGTTGAGCGAGGGAGGAGTGAACGTACGTGATCGCATGTGGCGCGCTACGTGGTGAGGACGAGTGAGGGTTGCTTGGCAGGCTGAGCTCATCTGTGGTTGCTGCCCATCGTGTATATCGTTGTCATCATGCTTGACGTTGTCGGTGAGGTGTTTGTTAGTTTGGACGATTGGCAGGCGTGGCTTACATAACCAGCTTTCCCACACTGGGATAACAAAGCTCGGTTTGCGAGCGCAAAGTCGAAGTCCAAAGTCAAAACCAAAGTTCAGTAAAGAAAGTCACGTGAATGGTTTAAGTCAAAGTTGAAGCCGAAGCCGAAGTTCAGTGTCAAAACCAAAGTTCAGTAAAGAATGGTTTAAGTCGAAGCTTAAGCTTTAGCCAAAGTTTGGTAAACAAAGCGAAGCTGAAGTTGGTCCAAAGAAAGCATTGCAATGCAGCTCACGCGAAGCCAAAAATAATTATGTCCAGTGTGGTCCCTCAAGGCCTCATAGGGAGCGGACAAAAATTATTTGGTTTCCATTGCGTGTGCATCCCTTTTCGGCATTGTGCTTTTCCTTTCGGCACTGTGTTTTCAGTTTCGATGTGTGACTTTCGTTTTCGATGCGAGTACTTTCGTTTCGTGACTTTGATTTCATTCTGAAGGGTGGAATGTGCTTCCCCTTTCGGCGTCGTGCTTTTCCTTTTGGCACTATACTTTCGTTTTCGATCATCCACTTTGATTATATCCATCACATTGTCGTGTTCATTTCCCTTTTGGCGCTCTTTTCGATGCTATCGGCTTTGATTGAATTCGATCGTCGTGTACACTTTGCTTTCGTTTCTGTATTCGGGCCAGGTGTTTTGACAACTTTCAACATCTAATTGGGTTTCCAAGTGAGTACAAGGCTTCGACTTCCGGTGCTTTCAAGTTTGATTTAACTCTTTCTATGATTTTCTTTTCCTTCTGAAGAATTGTCGGGCATGCCCGGACCCTGAGCAACTTTTTGCCTGATCGTCTCGTCCCTCTCCCGCTAACCGCCATAATGGCCACGGTAGCGCAGACTCAGACGCGTTGTCAAGTCTGCCGTTGTACGGCATACTTCCAAGAGGTTAGTGATCCTGTTCGTCACCCTTTCTAGTATCTTATGATGCATTTTAGCACCTCCTTGATGAGGTGTGTGTCTGCGGACACGGGCAGGCTGACCATGCCCCCCGACCCACCTTGCCGGCGCGCCGATGTCACAACGGTGGCATGTTTGCCACAGTAAGTTGTTCAATCTAATCTTATCACCCTTCCTAACTCTTCGTCAGATGGACGCCAATCCGACACCACGTTCAACATTCACGCGTTGCCAAGATACGTACTTTACACATCCATTAATGCTTGAGGATCCTCCGGGATCCGCTACTAGGTAAGCTTCTGGGGCTCTGCCACCAGTGATTACTAACATTTGACGCGTCCAACTCCGTCGCAAAGCCCCCAACAGGCTTCGACCCCAAGTTCACTTTGTACCATCAACTCCGAGACATTTTCAGCATCGCCGACACTGCCAATGTGGTGTCGACCTGGTCCGCCACCAAGCGGATCAGTGAATGACCGAAGGATCATACCAGTGCGGCTTCCGCACGTCGGGGTGTCTCCCTCTCCTCGTTCGGACCGTTCCCGAGTTCCCGAGTACGCCCCGCTCCAACCCGGAATGTCTCTTTGGGTAGCCTGAGGTCCGGTATTCGATCTCGAGCATCGGCTCCTGCCAGCAGCACTGTGCGGGAACATAAGTACCTGGTCATAATTCATCCGGAATCGGTGAGTTCAGCGCTGACATCTCGTATTGTGGCTCACATATTTGTTGCATCCAGCCATATGGGGAGTACGGTACTACCGCAAGCGGCAATGCATTCAAGATACTGCGTACATCAACGCTCACGAAATTCAAACCGTTTATTGACCAATTGCAAGAACTCCGCCTCTGTTTCACCATCGAGTGTGTCGCCAATGATGACTCCCCCGCTGCATCCATCATTCATCAGCACCTCAACGAGCATCTCACACGAAACAACCTTGCCTACAATAGTCACGGTACCAGTTCCCAACCCTCATCGTCGACCTCCGAGCCTGCTACTGTCTTACCATGGACATACCTGATGACGGGAAACAGTCCCAGAGTGACCACTGTAGCAGCCAAGCTAAAATTGACGGCGCTGACTGCACAATCAGATTACTAAACGCGACCCATCGAGCTACGACAGGTACAAAAGGAAACATGCGGTACTACACGGCCTAGGGCGTTACAAGGAGGCATTCAACGCATTCGAGACCATGCTGTCGAGGATGGAGAATTCGCCTGACCCACAAACTCGGGGGTAAGTTGTTCTCATTCATGTTATGCAGACGAGCTGATTTTGTGGTGATAGACATGCAGCGTAGTTATCTCGACACAACTCCACTGATCCGAAAAGTTGTCGAACAGACAACTCGTGTCATTCCCCATGTTCTTATCTTATCGACACCACCACTGGTCGTCTCTATGATAAGACAATGCAACAGGCAGCTTTAGAGGAGTGCTCCATGTTCAATGAGTTGCGGTCTTCCATGATTACCCCCGATCGGCTCGACTGTGTACGCATCAAGCAGGAGGTGGAGAAGTTCTATGAATACATAATGTGATGTTCTCACACAGGTGGCAGCCACACGAGCCATCGTTTCAAACGGTCGAGAATACCTCAATCTATGGACTTCCTGCACTCCCCGCGAACAACAAACTCGTCAGCTTTTGCCACCTCGTGCAGTCTCGGCGCTTCCAGTGGGGATGGAGTGATACGTGCTGTGTCAACCAGAGCGACAAGGGAGCTCAGCAAGAATCAGTTGTTGCCATGTTTCAGTGGTATTGTCGCGCGGCGCTCACGATCGTCCATCTTCTCGGTGTTCACTCCAAATCGCAAAGAAAGGGCCTTTTGTGGAAAAGTATCTGGAACACTCGTGGATGCACATACCAAGAGTACGTCGCGTCGAAGGTCGTACAATTCCATACAGAAGATTGGAAGCCGTACCTGGATGTCGAGTTGTACAACCACAAGGAATCACCCCTAATCCTCTCCGATGGAACAGGCAACCAACTTTGCTACCCAGGCCCTCGCAACGCTTCAGCCAGGGCTGACCAGAGTGCGCGAGAAGTTGTACCTGACTTCGAATCGCGAGACGGCGCGGGTAGAAGATAACGCATATTGTCTGTTCGGTATATTTGAAGTCTCACTCCCGGTCATATATGGGGAGGGCACGCGAGCAGTCCGTCGTCTTCTGGAGTACATCTTGACTCAATCGGACAACGTCACACTTCTCTCCTGGACCCAGGCTGGAAACTCGAGTAGCAGTGCCAATAGCTACCTCCCTGCCGACCTCACTGTCTATGACCAGATCGAGCCCCCTCACGTTCCACAGCCAATCGAGGCCGCCGAGATGGACAGAATGACCGTGGCCTTGCAGTCATCCTTGCCTGACCCCTTGCTCGCCGTTCGGTACGGTTTGGGCACAGTCTCGGGCCCCATCATATCTGGAACTGGTCGTTCATGTATCCATGCCTGCATACACTCTTTCCCCTCACCTAGAAAACTGAGCTCGACACGCATAGACGTCACCCTCATCATATTCTATACCCAATTGCGGTATCATCAAGTTACGGCCAACCAGCACGTGCGAAGACGGAACGAATTGCATAGTAGATTATCTGAACGTCAAACCTACTCAAGTGCGATCCATTTTGGCAGTACTAGCTTACATATTCCAATGCACGCCTGCGTTCTCACTCCTGTTGGGTCCACGACGCTTCGAAACCGGCCGCCTGCAAGGAGTCCCGCGACTGCGATGCTTCATGTACCCGCGTACGTTCTCGCGTTACAGAAATCCCGCCGACCGTTGTAGGTCGCCACCTCCCATTTTAGGACATACTATGCTCCGCGGTGCCAGCTGTCTTCAGCCCTGCGACCGTGTGTAAGATAGTATACTTCTCATGTATGTGTTTTCTCTTTTTTTTTTTGTCCAACTATACCTCAATGACTCTGGCGAGCCATTCTGGATTTCAATTTGCAAACCGGACACCCGCCAAGATGCGCCTGTTGGACCGCTTGACCCGTGCAACGTTCATGGCGCACGGAATGATTGCGAAATAAAAACATTCGCCGCCTTTAATTAGGATAAGGTGTCGATGCATTGTACACTAATTCGTGAGACGTCAGAGTGCCCCTCCTACTGCTCCTCCGCCTATGATGCGAGATTCAGGTTCTCAGGGTAGTGTACTCAAGTCAGTGCGATGGGCGGAGTCCGTCTGCGAGGAACTGAAGATTACTGTTAAACCCTATTCGACCCAGGACTCGAAATCGTGGCCATCATTCTCACTGATACTCATGATTGCGGAGATATCGACTACACATACATATCCCTCTCATGTTCTAGTACCGATTGTTGGCCTGGCAGTCGATGAACTTGGCATTGGCCAAGTTGAACAGAACGGCTGAGCGATTAAGGTCAGCTACCTTTGGTCCTGCCGCTGCCGGTAACGCAGGAGAGCACGATGTCCAGCGCGTTCATTTCGCGCGACTCCGGTAGCTGTTGCCGTCAGTTCAGAAAATGACTACAGAGCCATGAACAATCTGCTTAGGTCGAGTTTGGGACATGATTTACTCGTACCACAGATGCGTCGCTCCGTGATGATGCGAAGGGACGAACACGACGATAATATATCATCATTATCATTCTGCGCTGTAAAGTCGGTGACTACGAGGGGATGTCAAAGAGTGTGCGATAGACAAAGGAGTTGCTCACACTGAAAGTGTTCATTGTGGAACACTTGTCCTACAGTACTCTTGGATCGACGGAGCAATTCTCCGTTTCATAGCCTCGGTCCAACCTCGAACGATGCATAAACACTGAATGAAATAGAAGATGATCGATCTGATGGCCTTTGGCAGCTATTGAATGAAAGGAACAGAGATTCGGCAAGTGATGACGCACAAGAGGATTTCTTCATCCCATTCTACGGTGTCCTTCGCTACCGACACGGGTTCGTTGGACGTTTGCATGGTCCTTCCACCGACTTTCACAATGATATGAAAAGCCTGCTGGCATGCGACGGAGGCCTGATGCAACATTCGTGGCATGTATGGCTGAATAGGTGTGTTTGCGATGTCTCCAGTATGCCAGCGCGAGATTGCTACGCACGTGTTACAAATAAATGTTCGCATTCATTGGTAGGTAATCAATGCGATTCAGAGTCGCGCAATATGTTTTGTCCTTGAGGTGGTGGTTGGAGAAGAAAGGGCATACCAGAAGATTGGTTGTCTTGATTCATGAGTGGGAAGTGAACAGTGGGCAATTCCCGAGTGACGGGTGTTCTGCAGCAGTAGGTTTATATCGAATGCGGCCTCACGTTGGATCCACGATCCAGGCAGCCAGTCTGGAACAAACAACACTGATCCCCGATAACTTAGATTGTGTTTAGTAGAAAAAGCCGAGAGTCTTGATAAAGAGCACTTTCTCGGAAGCCTTGAAGAATTATAACTCGAGCACGACAAAGTAACTACTTGAACGTACAAAAGGCAAGATACGGTCCGAGAGAAACACAATGGAGGACATATCCGAATTCACTATCCAAAGGCAAGAATGCACAACTACTGAACGTCGACTGTACGAATACTGTCCATCAACTCCAACGGCGTCTCTGCCCGAATCTGAACCTTGATGAAAATGTTCGTCGTGACACGTTTGTACTTCACGCGACTCTGGGAGGCGAACAGCGCACCGAACGGCTGGCTGGGTGCAAAGCGGACAGAACTCACTTGAGCTTCCATTGAGGTACTCTTTCTCCTCGTTGGACGTAGCAAGTTGGGTGCGGAGTTCTTGAATAGTTTTCTCGAGATTCGCTATATCGACCTCTGGTGGAGATGAATATCAGTACAATCACTGGAGTCACTCAGATAATAAGCACACTTTGACGAGCATCCCTAGCACGGAGGGCCATAACCACGTCGTAAATATCCGGTTGTTCAATCTTCAAGTGATGGATTTCTTGCTCCAGGCGCATCTGGAGCGGCCAAGGACAGTTTGATAAGGACACGATCTTACACGAGCAGCGTGACTCACATTATCGTGGTAGGCTGGGGGAGGGATGTCGTAAAGATTCCGCAGCGTGATTGCCTCTTCTCCAGCGGTCGCAATGTCGTATCTTGGTGAGATGGCCATGGAGCAGAGGAGGTGGGAGTGGTGGATAACGTTCCCGATTTGTTGATGTGTCTTAGTGTCCCAGAATGAGACCGACGAATTAGCGGAGGCTGCGATGATTGTGTTGTTGCATGTCAGTGCAATACTGTTTGGATCGTTGTCGTTGTGAATGCGCCATTTCGCCAGCGTCTTCTTGGTGGACAGTGAATCTTGACCCTCTTTGGACAAGGCAAAGATGCGGTTAGAGTCGCTTGCCCAGGCGAGAGATCGGTTCAAATATGATTTGACTCGAATTGGAAAGTCTGTGAGGAGGCCACCGTGGCTGCTGTCGTAGATACGAACGGAGTCGTGCATGGCAGTAGCGATGCGTCGTCCGTCTGGAGACAACTTGACCGCGATCACAGCATAGTCGTGTTTGAATGGACCGAGGAGTCACTCGCCAGCGGGTAACGACCAGACACTGAGCGTCTCGTCCCACGATCCTGTCACGATTCTTGTCCCATTTACTGAGACGTCCAACGCACCCACCCAATCGTTGTGTGCTTTGAAGTTTGTTACCTTTTTGTGGCTCTTCGCATCCCAGACGATCACTTGCCAACAACCACTGTTCGTCCCACACACGATCCCATCTTGTGCGACTGCCAGGTCCCAAATAACACTCCCAGCGTCCATTGGCTTCCCCACCTGCTTGCCATCCTTCACTCGCCATTGTCGGATTTTCTTTTCGTATCCACCGCCCACGACATGCTCCCCATCAGCAAGAAAAGAGACCCAATATATCCGATCTAGCGCAACAATTTCGATTGGATTCGCGTCAGTTGCGACATTGGAGGTGGAGCTTTTTCCATTCTATTCCTGAGTATCCGGCATGTTCAACAATAATACCTGCACGAGATGGGAGATGCGCACGTATGTGAGGGCCACAAGGTCCGTCGAGAGTCTCTTTAACAGCGCTGACGGCCATTTTAACGTTCGGAAACTGCGCCATAGCGACCTTGGTTGGCACACGAGGGGCGAGGCGAATCGTGGCTACTTGGGTGTCAACGAGACAGACAGCAGGAAGTGGATCTCTGGAGATAGCTGAATGCCTCGGGAATATTCACAAGGATATCCCAAATCAACTAGACTCTGCGTCGATACGCACAATGTTCTGTGGTCTGTTGAGATCAGAATGGCGCCGACGATTTTCACGCTGTTCAGATCACCGTGGTCAATTTCAAAAGTGCACTATGGCTTGTTACTTGACACGTTTTTGAAGATGGTATAGTAGAGACCCACAATAGTTCAGACCATTGTAAATATCCAGGAACTAACTTACAGAGTTAGACGAGGAAGAAATGAACGACATAAAGTAAACGCACGAATCGGAGTCGCTGTACCTCGTCAAGACGGTCATCATACTTTACCAAAGAGATCCATTGGGAATCCACAGCGATACTGACGACATGGAACCCTCCAGCCCGAATCCATAGTACGCAATACCGAGGAAGGGAACGACGTAGATGTGATTTAGTCCCTTTCAAATCCCAAGTTCTCTGCGGAGTATCTGCAGGACTATTCAGACCAACATTTTCACTCACTGCATGCATAATAGCCTATTACCTTGAGGGATAGATCATCTCCTTCCATCGTAGACTTGAATCAAAAAGTCTTTACTACAACCTGAAAAAGTAATCAACCAGGAGTGAAACGACATGCTAAACCTGTTTTCGTGTGGATCCATCATGTAACCAACATTTCTACACGTCACCAAATTTGAGCCCAAACCCGAAGGTCCAGGAAACCTTGTCCTCGTTCAGCCTACCATGCATGTCCAAGAATCGTTCTGGCATGAACGCCTCGGGGTTGGGGGGTACTTTTCCTCGTTGCGTGACATCGCCCTGTTATGCCCATCACCGTCGTACGCGCATGAAAAGAGTGATAATTTGAGAGGTCCGATAATGTGAAGTGGACGACGGGATCGGTGAGGTGCGTCGCCGTTCTGGTTACTGGGAGCCACGATCCTTGTTGATGGTGCTATTGCAGCCATCCACTTCCTTTCCCGTGTAACATGGATGTCAGTGGTAAACAGCTTGCAGCATTTATTAGCGCGAGCCGCATCAACTTGTGAAATCCGTTTGTAACTTGATATACGACATGGTATGTGACCTTTTTTTCATTGCGTGTTCCCCCATCCAGCAGAAGTGCTGAATGAGGTGATAAGTACTGAGTGTCTGTGCTTGCCCCCTACTCTCGAGGCGCCTACTCTGCATACTCCTAGGACAGTTCCTTGTGTGCACACCCAGTCTCACTGAATCCTACCTGTCTCCGGGGACGGGTGTAGTATGTTTTGATCTTCTGGGCCGATCTCGTGAGTCTGCCAGCATGACTGAAGTACTGACTCTCCAACCGTAAGTATCCCGTATGCATTACATGTCAGCCATCAGCCAACTTATTACCGAAGTACCAGGCCTGCAGGTATCCTTCGTGACAGGCTTTGTCCTACCTCTAGTCTCAAACATGTAGATTATTTCAAGATTGTTTTGTGTTTGGTAGACGGGGAGTGGTTGGAGGAGCCTCATGTTAGTATAGTGCAACTTGAATGGCGAGTCAGCGCGATGATATGCGTACTTCCGTGGCGGTGCTGGGGGTGTGGGAACTTCTTGAAGTTGTTAAACCGAGTTTGAACCGAGACTGCCGGAGGGGGGTTACGGTAAGCAAGTATTATGTCAGCCCGAATGATGTCGGGGAATATATCGTCGGTCGCCTCAATAATATAGGTGTCAAGAGGAACATGTATATGTCATTATCGTGTAAATCTACCTGTAGAACT
>JBBPOM010001163.1:0-13223 GCA_038091455.1 Leccinum uliginosum | reverse complement strand
GCACGGTCTGACCATATTTCTTTGTGGAGCCTTCGATTGCGCCTTCCAGATCCTATGATCGTAGCCACACGTACAGTGCGCGCGACTTCCATGGGTACTTCTTCGGCAGGCGTTCCATTATCGCAGGAATTCCACTGACCTCTACGGGTGAGTTGGCCCATCGTTCGACTTCGTGACGGGTGTCGATCAATGTTTGTACAGCCGTGCGACCTGTGACCTAAAAAGAATAATCACATCATGACAAGGTCAAACCTGGACTGGATGTACCTACACTGTAGATAAATCTATGATAATCGCACGAAGCTTCGGCTTCGCAACGTTCGCTGCTTAGCAAACAAAAAAAAAACTAGGTTTAGCGAGCGGGGATAGTGACCACGAAGTACACGAACTGTATCTTGTAGATCATGAAAACAGTTGGAAGGGGGGTCGGGAGGTTAGGCAGACGGCGAGTAAGTGCTAGTGATTGGGCTGTGGGAGGACGTACGTTCAACGGGCACACGTACATTACATAATCGTAGCGGCGCACTTGCGCCAAGTCCCCGACTCCAGGCAAAGACAAATGAAGACGATTGCACATATGTATGACATTGACACCAGTTCAATCAGCCACGCATCGATCGCCAGTAACATCGATCGCCAACTTTGCGATCACAAGTTTAGGATCACGTGTTGACTCCATCGTGTAGAAGCGGTGCGCCAGGAAGAGACACGTTGCGTACCCTTCATTAGAGATATCCCACTGCTTGTTGGTGCACGGCATATCCTCCACTGCAATACATCCCTCTACGTCAGTAGTACTCGCCTCACGTGGGTGGACCCAGTGAGGGAATCAACGACAGAGTTCCTTATGACATTTAATACTGTGTCTCGGCATTTAAACACACCCCGAGTCGTGAGTGAGGCGCTGCGCAGGTCGTCTTTTCCGTTCATCTTGACAGGGCGCTGGTCAACGGGGATAGTGAAGGCCTGTGCGACGACCACCTTGTGCGTCTCTTCAATCCAATAACGGTAGAGAAAGATCACATGGGTGATTGTAAGCTCGACTGTGACCGTACCACCAGACTCCTGCGTCGCAGCAGGGACGCTTGACCTCGTTTGATTTTGAGAGCCGATGAGCACTACTGACGCGCACCACGCTTCTGATCACGTACCAATCGCGTATTTTACGAATATTTTTTGGTCGAATGCGTGAACGTGTGGTCGTCATTCAAGACACTGCCAGTGCAAGTGTGACTCACTGGCAGGCGCGTATCGTCGTTCGCATAGCACCACATCATAGTCCGACGTTCCGATCTCTATCCAATAGCCTAGCGTCTGAACGGCGCCAACTTCGCACTTCACAGTGTGAAACCGTCAAGCCGTTCTGAGAATCATCGAGCAACCTCAGGCTTTAGTAGTAGTACTGCTCTTGAACTTCAATTTGGTCATTCACGCAACCAAAACTCTGCCATGAAACCTTCCTATGGATACGGCTTCCAAGTCAACATCACTAGTAGCCAACGTCGTTCGACAACGCGGAGCTGCGGCGCCTCTCCGAGTCGATGTGACCTCATGGAAACGACAACTTGGTAGTGAAGTATCGCCGCGAACAATGATTAACCTTAGCGAGCACAGCATTATTAACGATAAGGGAAGTTGCCGGCCGCATCATGATGCGGAGGCCAAGCGGAGGCGAAACGAGGGGACAAATTTTTACCCCAACTTGAACTCTGAGCTCCTCGTTATGATACAAAAAACACACGGGACTGAAATTCAAGAAAAACCTTCTCGACCTCAAGGCCTTGCCCGTTCGTTATCTTCTCCATCCGCACTGGGCCCTTTGCGCCCTTTGAGCTTCTTGATATACTGCTCCTGTAAGAAGTTTGGTTGCTTCTGGTCCATGAGGCGGGTATCTTATCTGTAACAATGGCTCTGCGCTATCAAAGGAGGGAGTCAAATTTAGCAAAGTTACCCGCAAAGAGCCTGAATTCGGAATAAGGTACACACTCTCTGGGTGTATCAATGTAACTTCTAAGATGTGTGAACGTGTCGTACATGTACTTCATGATCTGATATCCATCTGGATCAAAAGTCAGCTCCACATGCACCGCATCAAGAGCAGATCATGTGCTTACGCCCCGACTCGCCGACTGCGCCGAATGGCAGTTCGTTCACTGCGTAATGTTAAATGGCCCATCAGAATGGAGCAAAAGACGGCGGGGGAACGTGGGGTAGCCCAAAATGGGTGAGCAGTCGCATAGCCATGACGTCATACCATGTTAACCTGAGAACAAACTAAATATAGGTGATGCGACGTACCAGCCTGAGCCAGCTGTTGGAACGTGTGTCGTTAAAGACGACTGCACCGCTCTGCGTTTCTTCGACGACTGTGGATCGACCCTTGAGGTGAAACATGCAAACAAGAAGCAAAAAACGCGAATGACATACGCCTGTGCTTGAAAACGGGGTCAGTGAAACCGTACAATACGAGGGGTGTGGCCTGTTTTAGTCAGTCAGCATGATCCGGAATACCGTATATAGACCGGGCCGTCATACCGTGCATATGTCGTCGATCGGGATGATTGGTAAAATGGGGCCAAAGATCTCTCTGTCGGCATCGGCTCTTCGTGAGAACTACGAACCACAAAGAACAATAAGAACGCCCACTCGTCCAACAGTGCATCACCCTACTGGACGTTCGCAACCACGATCGGTTCAATGTGCCTTCTCGCAGCGTCCTTTCTCTCCAGCATGACGTCGGTCAATATGTTACCTTTAGTACGCTCGAGTAGAGAGCTCAGGCGGTTAAAATGAACGTCGTTCACGATGCTTGCAAAGTTCGAGGCGTCGAGCGCGTCGTTTGGGAAGAACGACTTGTATGCCTTCTTAAGACTGCATCGACCTCCCCACTATCGTGGGAGTCGGGAATGTAGCCAAATGTGGAAGCGTTGAGTTCAGTGGCCGGGGTGCGATGCTCACTAGTGTGGAAAAGGAATAAAAAGACGGATGACGCGTTAGTACGTTCATCTCGATCATCTGACTTGCGAGGATCAGACATACCCTCGCGACACGTTCGAGCCACTGGCACATGGAGAGGTTGGCTTCGGCCGTCGCGTTCCTCTTCTTCTTCTTCTTGAGCCCCCGCCGTGTTCTCTTCAGAACTTTGAGTGCCTTCAGCCTCATGTTCGCTCTCTCCCTCGCCTTCGTCTTCGGTGTCATCTGTTCCCTCACCCTCATCCCCATCTTCAGCTCCGCCTTCATCCTCGTCCTGGTCCGCCGCCGCCACCTTCGATGGGCGTGCACTCTCACCGTCCCCTCCTGTTGCCTTTACCGCATCCCTCATTTGCCGCCGTTGCACGACCACCCGCGCCTCCTCCCTCGCCCTCTGTTTGCACACCGCTAAAATCCGGCTAAGAGCATCGACGTACCCGAACGGATCTCCCGACCAGTAATGCACGCGCGCGCGAAACACGGTCAGCTCGAACGGGTGCATAAGGTCGTGTGCGTGATGATGATGGCGCGCCGGGGAACGAGGATGGTTTCTGGGACGGCGTTCCCGGGAGCTGGGTAAGTCCGCTGAGGCCCGAGGGGGAAAGGGGAAAGGGGGCTGCGGGGGCAGGGGAGGAGGGGAGTAAAGTGGAAGGTACCTGAACCGGGAAACGAACCAGGGAGCGTTGAGGACTGCAGGCGGGCTGGTGCATTCAGCCTGATGCGTGAGACGGAGGCGAGCGAGAGAGGAAAGACGAAGAGACCAGAACTTCGTGGAGACGATTCAATTGAGCTGCAGACTCTAACTCAGATCCAAAATCTCCACCAAATCTTCTGGGTCACTTGCTACAATCCATATCGCGTGCTATTTTTGCCAAGGCGCGCCATGACTTCGACATCTACCCAAAACGAGTGGTTAGAACAGGAATCAGTCGCTCTATCGTCGCATCTGTAAAAAAGAAAAACCCTGGTAGTACTCTGTAGTAATCCAGTTACTATTGTAGACTACATGATGGAGTATGACAATCAGGTTCCTCGCTCGGGCCAAAAAAAAAGAGAGCAAAGAAATGCAGCAACGGCGAAGTATGTGCAGCGCAATGTTAGTTGATGACAGCGTAAGGTTAGTGTATGGCAGCGGAAGGTCAAGGGAAATGTGCAGGGTTGGGTCGTAGTTAATGCCGTAGTAAATTTTTTTTTGGACGAGCGATAAACATTATGTAGCAACTGGCTAACCTAGTCCTACATAACACGCTAAGGCGGCAAGTCGAGACTGCCGATCCGAGGAAAAGCAGCTTACGCACGCCCCGTGATGTGCGGGGCAGTGTGGGACTCTGAGCTGGTGGGACTCATCTCCGTCAAGCGGAGGGCCGTGGCAGCGTGATACCCACTAAAAGAGCCAATATTGGCTGATGTGGTTCCAGGTGTGGTGGGTCTGGTCGGACATGAGGGGTTGGTGGGGAAGCCCCTCCACGCGCGCCAGACCGACACCCCGAGTCAGGATACAGATTGGCAACAGACGCTCCTTGACGCTGCACCCCTCGTCGTACGGGCTGTGGTGACAATCACGTGCGCGAAGTTGACTCGGCCCTGAGTCAAATGTCTGCAAGCGTGGATGTCTGTGCTTCGCGGAAAGTCAGTCTCACTCCGCCGAAATCGTGTTGGCTGATTGACGACTCGGAGGACCCCGAGGTTTTCTCTCCAGCCCCGGATGCGCTGCAGAAAATCATGACGCGGTCCTCGTTATCTGGTGGTGCGGGCGCTAACTCGCTCACGCTTCCGCTGCTCGTCTGGATTGACACTTGGGGTCCTCCAATCCTTCAGTCCAGTATATCGTGTGCGTTTGCTTGTTCTCTTTAACACCACACGGCTCATTTCGAACACGGCATTCGCAGTCGGAGAGGCCTCTCAGCTTTCTCACTCGCTCTGCAAACTCGTCGTCATTCTGGGCGATCACTCAAATACGTTCTTTGCTGCCAACTTTGCCTCGCAACTGCCCGTAGCGGGATCTCCGCTCACGCGATCGCAGCTTGTCAGAGTTTCCTTCGATTGTTGCTTAATTACACTGGCTTGCCTGGTCACTTTGGCGCAGACGAAGAGGAGAGCGAGATGATGCTCGGGTTTGGTATCTCTTCCAGGAATCACTCTGGAGCGTGGAGTATGACGAGACGGATGACGAGGGAAGTAGCACACCACCTGCGGACGTGGAGGAGAGTAATAGGTAGGCGCTGGTGGATGCCGTGTATGTCGAACTCGTGGGGATATTGAGGAACAAGGTTGCGTGGCCACCGCTGAGCGTATTGAACAACTGGCCAAAAGGTGGGTCACTTGAGATGGTAACGTGAAGACCTAGACTAATGATGGTTCTAAGATCAAGCCGAGAAGTTTCAGGTGTTAGTGCTGTTTCCCTTTATACGGGGGAACCCACTTTATAAATTTCAGATATCGGAAAGACGTCGGCGATACGCTCATCAACGCGTAGGTATACGGTATTGGCACGGTCGGGCAAGTTGACGGTTCCCAGATATTGCATCCTCCGAAATGACATGGTGGGCTACTACTTGAATGATACCGAAGAACGTCTCGCAAACAGACCTGAATCCAGTGGATGGGAGGTACGGCATTTCACTTGTTTTCTCGTCTGCATGAAATCCACGCTTTATCCGCTTAGCAAATAGAGGCTGCGTTGCAATGCGTCATGTCTGTTCAGGAGGCGATTCCCATCGAAGACAATCTATTCCTTGCTCGACTGTTTGGACCAGACGTACTCGGACGTCTACCAATGGCACGGGCCAAGACAGGGTACGGCGCACCGCACTCAGTCTCACTGGTGAGCCATGCTTGAATTCGTGTCATGGATCGGGACTGACGAGACCCCTCTCTGTCCGAAAGGTTCACTACACAATCTATCACGAGCACACCCTCGTCATCCCCCTCTTTTCTGATGAGCACTATTTCGTATGTCGTGGCTGCTCTTCCTGAACCGTCGCTGTGTCTATCGGCTGCAAATGAGCTTCGGGATTTCTGCGATTCCAATCGAAGCGCCCTGGCGCCGCACATTGGCGCGTTTGCAGGGTTGCACGGCTGGGTTGACTGGCATACCCGTGAGTGACACTAGGATCCTTATCCTTCAAATCTACGACTGTTAAAGATGTTGACCAATCTTTTGATTATGTTGTTGACTATGGCGGGATATCTGCACATTACGTTCTGTTCTGCAGGCTTGCCACATGCCTGCGACACAACGACACGGCGTGCTGACAGACCACGACGTGATGACAACGTCAACGATGCGACGTTGACGTCGAACGTGACGAGGTGGGCCCGCCTCTCTCCCTCTCCCTCTCCCACCCTCACCCACCAGACGGCAGACCTCGTCCACGCCGCAGCTTTTCCCCATCTTTGGGTGGATTACCCGATACAGTAGGCCCTGCTCTGGAGCTACTAGTGTTCCATGTCAAGCTTACGTCTGCTAGCTGTCGGATGGCTGACGGGCGATCTCATCGCTGGTCTGACCGTCGGTATTGTGCTCGTTCATCAAGGAATGTCTTACGTCCAGGTATTTATTACTCTTCTTTTCCTCGCCTCTGGATAACTACTAACAGTCTCGGGAACTGAGCTTGCAACTCTTCCCCCACAATACGGATTATATTCCTCCTTCATCGGAACTCTGATATACTGTGTACGTGATCGACTCATGTAGATACCTCACGTGGGCTGATATCATCGATCATATTCGCGTTTAGTTCTGCGCGACATCAAAGGATGTGTCGATTGGCCCAGTCGCTCTGTCATGTCTCTCACGACTTCTTAAATCATCGCTGCGATCGATTCCAAGTTGGCCGGCACCCGAAATAGCAACGACAGTGACATTAATCTATGGTCTTATCGTCCTTGCAATCGGGCTCTTGAGGATTGGGTGGTTTGTCGAGTTTTCTCTTGGGTTTCTCCTTGTTATCCATAGAAGTGTCTCCGCTACCAGATATCGAAGCACCCGTTAACTCTCGATTTTTCTCGTCTCGTGGTGATGAAGGAGAGTCCACCGCTTCTTACGCCGGATGGCCCGGGAATGCAGCACTTCTATTTTGATCTGACTGCTACCTTGCAGGCTGTGGACAGCAAATCAAGGTCAGCGTTTGGAGCTGGACGATGGCAACGGCGCGCGCTTCCTCTGGGAGCTAAAAGTAATCTTTAACGGCCTCCATCAATGAAAACGTCCCGCGAATGTTCGAGCTTCTCAACAACGGGGTCACGATTGCAAGTACGGGTGGGATTTCCTCTTCAAGCCGCGGCACTTGGATGACGCTCGCTATCAACTACAAAACCTTGCTCCTCTCCGTGTCCTGAAATCCATCAGACGCGGGCCAGATTAAGTTCGTAGTGTGTGACCCATGTGATCGAGTCACGCGGCACAAAGCGGCAGCCAAAAAAAGCTGAGATGTGCGTGACAGTCACGAAACACCCTCGTCGCTTAAGACCTTTGACAAGCAAACCCGCGGCTCACCATGGCACAGTCCCCGCGCTCCGACGACTACGATTTCATGAAAGAATTGGAGAAACAGATAGCCAAGAACAATTCGAGTTCGGATCCAGCACTGGGAGAGGAACGTCCACCCGCAAAGGAAGCTGATCAAATCAGTATCACTGCACGTATGGATTTCCATGCCATACCCAGTATGTACGAAGTTTTCTCCTCTTACACGCTCTACTAACCACATTTCAGACTTTTTCACCGATGTTATCATGAACGATGCCCACGCGTGGGGCAAAATAGCCGGGTATTGCACGATTGCTTTGTCAAGCGACATTGCGATCAACACTATATCGCTCGAGTATCTCGCTTCAACAAACCTACAAATCGGCGTCGATATCATCCGGAACAAATTGTACGATGCGATCAGCAGACATCGTGCGATCGGAGTGCAAGGTATGTCACGATCACCTCTATGTTGTATATCGTTGCGATACTGATGCGGCCATTCCGTATCTACAGCACCCGAAAACATCGACGGAGATACTGGACAGCTCGTCGTCAATGGGGTAAGAGTTCTACTTCAAAATGACCAGACTTTAATTGATGAGCGAATGGAAGCTTCGAGGAGTCTCGGAGGCGTATCTTTCGACGATCCATCTTTCCAGCATCAAACTATTGTGTTTGCCTGACCCCATCGTTTCCGAGAGCCGATTCTACAATATCTTCGCTTTGTTGCACCCTGAGGCTTATGTCGACCCCCATTCCCTGGATGAGGTCATCGAGGCCACAACGTGGGATCCCCGATTCGGTTATCGGTTTTGGCATGACTGGCCCGTCCCGGGCCAGGAACGTATCACGTGGTTCGCTAATGGGGCCACACGACACATCTTGTGGCACGCGATCAGGAACGCTGCAGGGCAGTTGCTGATTACCCCACAAGAGCTTGCCCTCCATCCAGCTCATCGGGGGGATATCATGCTCTTCAACGCTAGTGCTTTACACGCTGTGAACAAAATCTGTTTTGTTCTCGCTTGGGTAAGTTTCTCTCGATCTCTCGAAGCTAATCTCTACTATTAGGATATACTAATCTCCGTCCCAGATTGTGGTCCAAATGCGGACGTTGGTCGAGGCGCATCGCAGTGGCTATACGAACTATGTGCCTCTGCCACTCCGACCAGCTGTCATTGCGCGCGTTGCACACGAACGTTCTGTGATTGCCGGATTTTTTAACTGGCTTTGGTTACAGCAGGATGACAACGAAGCTAGGTGGAAGGCTTTCGAGCAGTGGATCCTCTTGAACCCAGTCCCACACCAGTCGGCGATTGAATAGTGTTTACGTGATTCCGTACTACCGTGACCGTAGATGTTCTTGATTTTTGTGACGAGTCGTCCTATTAATACCACAGACCTACGGGCACTCCCTTGCTTTCTCCCTCATTCTTCCCCTCCTCTTCTCGGCGTTTGAACATGGCCTCCGAGAAAAATGATTACAAGAACTCTTCCGGAGGCTCCTTGAAAGACGAAGGGTTTCCTACCTCGGCTCAGCCGCAAAAGTTCCATAGGCAGCTAAAAGTCGACGTGTGGCCATGATCAGGTATACCGTATCCACCTTCTCCTTTCTCTCCATCCTAATGTCCGTCGAGTATCGGTGGTGTCATTGGCACAGGTCTTTGCATCGGAACTGCCAACTCCCTCGCGAATGGTGGACCCGCCGGTCTTTTGCTCGGTTATGTGACCATGGGCACAATTACGACGGCGGTCATAGTAAGTCGTTCTTTCTCCAAGGTACTTTTGTTGACAGTCCCCGCAAAGTATCGTTGGGCGAAATGGTCGCATATTTACCGATCGCGGGTGGTCATATCAGGCTTGCAAACGCTTTGTCAATATTAATCTAGCGTTGTCATTTGCCATGGGTTGGAATTACTGGTACAAATCCACCATCGCTGGTGCGTTTGATCCTCATTTGATCCTGATTTCGCTGGCTGACTTGCTTCCCTAGCGCCTGGTAAGCATTAGCCCTCTTTGTCCTGTCCACGCCGGGAGTTCATAAATACATGTTCCAGCCGAGTTGTTTGCTGCTGCTCTCCTGATAAATTATTGGCACCCGCATGTCAACCCGCAGTCTGGTTCATTCGTATGATTGTCGTGATCACCATCAACATGCTCGGCGCTGGTGCCTATGGGGAGGCCGAGTTTATGTTCGCGTGAGTGATCGATCAATGCTTTATTGTTCCTACCCCACCAATGCACTGCCTAGTTCCATCTACTAGGTGTTCACTATCACTGGTCTCGTCATATTGGGCATTATCCTTGACCTTGGAGATGGTTCCGACCACGATCGTGTCGGTTTTCGCTACTGGAAGAACCCCGGTCCCTTTGTTCAATATAAAGGCATCTCCGGCGCAATCGGCCGGTTCCTTGGGTGGTGGGCGTTCCTTCAGAACGCCGCTTTCTCTTCCATTGGCGCTGAGATCGTTGCTGTAAGTTGAATCTCTCCATTCCCACCCCATCCGTTTATTCACTTTCCCAGATCGCAGCTGCAGAATTCTCGCCGTAATCTTCCTAGGGCAATTCGCCGCGTATACTATGTCCGTATTCCTGTTTTACATTCTGGGCACTTTCGTAATCGGTCTACTCGTCCCTTCCAACCACTCGCAACTGGTGCTCGCAAGTGGCACCGCGGCTTCGCCATTCGTCATACCAATACAAAATGCTGGAATTAAACGTCTCCCCTCGGTATGTAATGGCATCACCTAAATAACCGCAGGTATTCATTGCGCGACAGATTATCAATGCCTGTCTACTGAGTTCTACGTGGTCAGCCGCATCCAGTGATCTCTACGCGTCCTCGCGCCCTCTCTGTGAGGTCTGCGCTGTTCATTGATTCGAGCGTCTCACTCAACTGTACGGATTAATAGATGGTTTGGCCATCGTTGGTAACGCACCGAAAACATTTGGAAGGACCTCCAAATCTAGTCTTCCCTATGTCGCGGTCATCTTCAGCTCGCTGTTTGCTCTACTTGCCTTCATGACTGCATCCAAAGGTGTTGGAATGGTCTTCAACTGGTTTTCCAATATGACATCAGTCACCGGCCTCATAACGTGGTTCTGCACCTGCGTACCTATATTCGCTTCTATAGCTGCACTAAAGCGCGAGACATCAATCGCAGGACCCTTCCACTATTCTCGCCTCGAACCGTTCCCCGCGTGGTATAGGGCCATTTGGATCTATATTATCATCTGCTTGGTATGGTTTTGATGTTCACTCTCGACCTTAAATGCGGTTCTGATCTCATTCCAGCTGATTGGTTGGAGCATCTTCCTCAAGAACGGCTGGAACACCACAACGTTTGTTACGGACGACTTTCCTTTCATCCTGTTCCCTCTCCGATATGTCGGAGCCATGTTCTACTATCGTGTGCCGCCCGTCAAGCCGGAGGACACGGATCTCGTGAGCGATATTGCACAAGATTGAGGCCGCCGAGACCCCAGAGGAGCCACCCAAAAACATTTTGGACGCTGTCTGGAAGTCGCTGGTGAGTGTCATGGTGTCATCACGTCTGCATCACCCCTCATATGTCTTGACCAAGATGTGAAAGCAAGTGTGTTGGCATAAACGCTTACACGAGCTGCCTGGTGATACATTCTCATGCACCCATGTTGTAACGATTTCGTGGCGATTTATATAT
The DNA here is from genome assembly GCA_038091455.1 of Leccinum uliginosum. Classification (NCBI taxonomy): domain Eukaryota; kingdom Fungi; phylum Basidiomycota; class Agaricomycetes; order Boletales; family Boletaceae; genus Leccinum; species Leccinum uliginosum. The sequence continues at coordinate 2,096 of JBBPOM010001163.1, read as the reverse complement.
TCGCTCGCCACTCGCTCTTTTGTCCGGCGGAGATCATCGGTCAGGTCACAGCAAGTGAAGGGCAAGCGTGGGGGCACACACTTTTAGTGAGCCTTAAGTTCTCAAGATTCGGATCTTCCGGGTCAGTACACATTAGGTACTTTACTACTTTGCCAATGTTGTATTCAAAAAAGGTAACGAAGAGACTCCGTTTGGAACCAGAGACCGCGTCTTCAACAGTTGACAATCCTATCAGCGCCGAAACATCTTCCAGACTCCTTTCAAATGGGTAAGTGCAAAATACAAGCATTCAATATCATACACTCAATCATGTCTCGTATTTGGGACATTTAGCCGTTAGATGGAACAACACCCAGTTAGGTGTGCTACCAGAACTGTGAGCCCAAGTATGTGACGGAATGCCACATCGGGACGCCGATGATGCACGGCACGCGTGCAGTATCGAAACGGTCACGGACTCATGGTACACGGCCGGTCACTAATCGTAAGCCTATCATCTGGCGCAACGTCGACGGCGGGTCCGAGTCATCGATTCCGAGTCATGTCCGTGGTATTTATTTTATCTTACTTTTAATTGCTAATCTACTCACAACACGTTCCAAAAAAAAATTCCAATGCCCCGAAGATGACACGTTGAAGGATGACCGATGACCTTGCGGCGCCACAACGATACGACACGGATGCCGACGGCAGGGGCCCAGGTACAATACCAATACAACGCCAATACCGAGTTCAAGGGGTCGGGGCAAAGAGTGCAACGGTGGCGCATGCTGCCATGCAGGTACCGAGAGCCCCATCGCATGCAAGGATAGCATGAGGAGCGCCGACGATGGTCCCCCGAACGTAAAGCCAGCAGCGGCATAGCAAGTGACCGCAAGGACATTACATCCTTGTCGGCGGAGGTGAGGATGTGTCAGTGCATGCCGATGGGTTTGAAAAATGTGCAGCACGACCTGCTCTGCTTCATACTAAATTTTGCGTAAAAGTTGAGAAGCAAGTGCTCCCAGTGCTGGGTTATAATACACAGGCGATGATTCTACTTTTGGTATCGTCTTTCCATGCAGATCAGCGGAGTTACATGGGGCTTGGGGATCTATTCACCAACCATTCATGCCTTGCACCTTGGGAGAGAGACCATGCCCTAGAGATAGCCTACTGCGCAGAAGTGTTTTGTTTTTATAGTGAATTCCCGCACAGCTTAGAGCTCATTGCTAAGATGCACCCAAATTGAAGGAGCTCGGACCGCGCAACGCCACTCGCACGTTAACGTTTGCAACGCCATGTGAGGGTACGATCACCCGATGTTTTTGTAATATATTACACGTACATAAGTGGTGAGACCAACAGGAAACTATCTTGTGACTGAGCGCTCAGTCACCGCTACCGTGTCTCGAAAAACGTGCAGCTCAACGGTCTTTAAAAATTCAACTCGCGACATAGATCAACAGGGATCGTGGCTCTGTCTGAAATTTGGAGTTGTTCCCGTTTCCGACATCATTGACTGCTTTTATTGTATGCTCACAACCGTTCCATCCTGCCAGCGGCGACATGATCACGCCAACAATGCCCCAGCGTCCGGCGCGACGACTGCATAACGACGGCGATGGCCCGGGGCCGACAATCGACTGGTCACTCAGGCTGGTGGGACCGTGGGACCACTGGGAGACTGTACTGTTGGTCACGTGTACGCTCATGGTGTGCGTGAGAATTATAAATTGTGGTACAATTCACGACGTAAGACTCCGTGGTTGGGTGCGCCATGCTGTACTTGTGATTGTACAGTTTTTTTTACTTCTAAGATGGCCTAGTGCACAAGTGACAAGGTCTCCTAGGTGGAATCTATGACTTTCGTTTATTTGCAGTGCTTTGTAATGCTAAGGACCTTGTGACACAGTGCTCAAGCTTTGATCGCGACGGCCATCTCGATATACTTCAAATTGCGATGTCGATGTCTGCAACCAACCAAGAGTCGTTCATACGCTACACCACGCAGTTACCACCCGTTGGCAGCGGAATAGATGCGGCATCAGCCATAGAAACCTCTTCTCAGTTTCCTCTGTTTATGCCCCAAGGTTCTCTTGGGGATGGGAAGCAAG
>JBBPOM010001162.1:0-13231 GCA_038091455.1 Leccinum uliginosum | reverse complement strand
ACTCCAACAAACCCCCCCCCCCCCCCCCCCCCAAAAAAAAAAAAAAAAAAAAAAAAAAGAGGCAAAGAAACACCCTAGTGGACCGGAGGGTAGTTAAGTACATAGTAAGTGCAGCGCACACTTATCGGACCGGGGTCGTTGTAAATTTGGGCAACGGGGGGAGTCGAACTACTAATGGTCTCAGCTGGTAATCCTGCGCCGCAACGCAACACGGGCCAGACACACTAAACCACTAGGCTACACATCCTTTAGTAGAACTACACCTGTTCATCCCCAAGTGGACAAAGTTTTATGCCCACAGACCCCGCTTGCGCACACCCTGGACATCCTCCGACAACCACCCCCCTGTAACTTGCTCACCCCACATGCCTGCCCTCACGCTCTTGCTGGCTCGGCGCATACACGCAACGGCAGCGCTCTGGCACACCAGCGTGCCCACCGATGTGACGCCATGGACGGCACGCGCACCCCATGCCCCCGGCCTTCCAACCACACGCGCACACACGCGGCGCGACGCGTTGACACCGACGTTGCCAACACCACCACCACCACCACCACCACCACGACGTCGACGGATGACGCGACCATAATGGTGAGCAAGTCTCCCCCCGTCCCCGTCCTCCCTTGCTCACCCCTCGCTGTCGCTCCCCGTCCCATCCCCGTCCCAGTCCCCGTGCCACCACGCGGTGACAGCGGCGATAACGATGCAACGGCGCTGCACAACGGACGACGACGACTGACGCGCGACGCTCTCTCGAAACTTACAGGATGCTGAGTTCACCCGCAAGATACTCCGAAAGCTGGCTGCAGAGCGAAACGAGCAACAACGGGAAGAACTCAAGGCAAACCTTCAAACGGATTTTGTGCGCGACACATCAGTAAGTTGGGTGATTGTGATTTCAGATACCTCATTGTACTTGTCCGCGCCGGCGCGCCCGCATCCAGATCAGTGTTGTTGGGTTTGTACTTCTAGACATTCGAAACGGTGGATATATGCACATCCGAAAACCACATACCGTTTCGCTATGCCTGTCTGTTATTGCCCTATGTTGTGACTGGTGCGAACCATCCTGATTCAGGGTTGTTGTTTGGGTGGCGCCTCAGGCTCGATGTCTTTCCTTGAAGTTGACTTGGGGCCTGAAGCTTGAAGCTTCAGTAATGAACCACCCACGAGCAACACCACCACAGTACTAATGGTCCCATATCTCCAACGACTCAACCGCAATACCCTTCCAACAATCCAGCTTGTGAGCACGAATGTTAATCTGCATCTCGGCAGCGATTCGTCTGTACCCCACCGCATGGCGACTCTGTAGCGGCTTTGCGAATAAAAGTGCTCTGAATCCATTCGCCAGGTATGCGATCGCCCTGAGTGCCTTGGTATATTCATCTCCCCCTCTGGGTTCAATCTTTTGGACGAGTTGACGAATCCACGGATAGACGAGCACGACTCTTTCCTGCTGCCAACTGGAAGGCGCGTCCTTGGTTGAGAAATCGAAAGTCCCAAGAGCCTCAGTTGAAGCAACATAAACACAAGAACCATCAGCGTTCACACTAACAGGAGTGACGTCGGTGACAGAAATCGCGATGCAAGGAAGTTTAAGATGACGTTCTTGGAACGATAGTGAACCCATACTCTTTGTCAGAGTGTCATAGAATTCGGTGGCTAGTGTATGTGAAAGTCGCTTGTCGACTTCATTGTGAACAATATCCGGCAGTTCGTATGGACCTTGATCGTAGACAGAGATGTTGGCAGGCAGAGCGCTGTTGAACCGCGATGGCTCCCCGATCCAATCAAGAACCAAAGTATCCTTTTGGCGGTGTATGATTTCCTGGAGGAGCATCCCGAGCGGGACCTCTGCGTCGGGATGAGTATAATCGACACGTATGTCACTCTTGAATATTCCAATCAAAGAGTACGCGATGTCGACTCGCTCTTTGGCTTGGCGATTTGATGCCAAGCGGAGCTTTTCGCGAACAGAAAGCCTTTCCAAAGAAAAGCTGGCAAGGATAGCTTCGTCGACACCCGTAGCTCTCGCTAGCTCTGAGATGATATCGGGGGAGGTTTTATGGTCAACGTTGCTATCCCCGTGGTATAGCTTCCATGTCCAGTGATAGAACCGGATAACTTTGGGTGCGAGCAGTTCCTGTAACGTCCACGCGCGAAAGATCCATCGATTATGCTCGAGTAAGTCTGAGTCCTTGTATTTTGGGTCAGGATTATTGGATGGGTTGGCAAGGAGGATGAGGGTGAGCGCCGAATTATGGTACCAATTGTACATGGACTTGATCGACTTCTCCAACTTCTGTCTATCCGTGCCCTTTTTATCGATACAGCATGTATCGTTCCATGACCATTGGTAAGGCTTATAGTCATCCCGGACTGTCTTGCAGAATTTGGATAACTTCTCGTATTTTTCGGTGATGAGGGGGGAATAAACCGACTTGTCAGAGACGTCGTGGAACAATGGTTCTTCCTTTTCCCAAGTGTGAGACAACATGACATAGCGGAAATAGGTTTTCACGACCTCCTCGACCTTGCCCATTTGTGGCGCCGTGTTCTGGGAAATAGACGAGACCAACTCATAAAAAGCGGAGTCCTTCTTGAATTTGTCTTTTTGCTTGTCCCGGTCGCAAAGAATGCCGTCCTCGACGTGAATGAGGATAAAGGGATATTTATCCAAAACTTCTTCCATTATTTTGTCGACTTCGCTGACCGTCCCGAGGTAGCGTCTATTCAAATCTGTGGAACGTAATTATTCATAAGTTGTCGGACAAGTACTTGGAGATCATTACCTTCCATCTCCGATTGCTTGATCTTGGAAGACATCTCCTTCAATGCGGCGCATGCTTCCTTGTAATTCTTCAACTCATGCAATGCCTTGCATTTCGCACGATGTCCAGGAATGTGCGACGAATCCACTTGGATGGCCTGAGGCAGTCATTATTGAAATCATCTCCGCAGAAACGCAACGAAAATAGTACCCATTCCGCGTCCGCCAGCGCATCCTCCCATGATCTATTTCTCGCTTCTACCTCACTTCTGCTAGCAAGCAGATGAGCAATGCAACCGGGGCAGCGGCGTAGTGACCTCAAGCGTTGTAAAGTCGCCTGATCTTTCCCAAGAACCTCCGTCACCGACAGGCCGCTGGTCAAGACGTCTAGTACGAAGGGCTCAATACAACAAACGAAGGTGAGTTATAATGGAACTGACCCGAAGGACAGCCAGTGAGGGCCAACGCTTCGGTGTACCAGGCAACTGCCTGGTCGTTCCTGCCGTGAGAGCTTGCCTTGTCACCAAATCCCTCTAAAATGGATCGAAAATGTCAGCGGGGTGCAGCCCATGTGAACGCAAACTACCCCTCACCACTGAGCAAGCTAAGTTTCGTAGTCACAGCTTCCAACTCCTCACTGACGTCTTTCTCTCCAGCAGAAAAGTAGTTCAATTCCACCGGAAGGTGACTCGACTCCATCTTGTATAAGATTCGACATCTTAGTTCGTGAATGTCTGGAATCAGACTGCCTAGGTCCCAGTCGAACATCTTGCACAGCGTGTCAGCACACGGGAAAATGAAGTCCAAGTAACTTACCAATGAGATAGTTCTAGCTTCGGGGATCTGGAGAAGCGGATTTAGATTAGGAATTCCGTCCAACAATTCCTTTGCTTTCTCAAAGTCTTCTTCTCGATCCATGTAGTGACGTGCCCGAAGAAAACGTTCTCGTGCCTACATCTGGTGGTCAGTAAGCAACTCCCATGAGTTACTGACTTGACTCACCCTGACCAGTCGGTTTAAATTATCCGGCGAATCGATGGGGGTTTCGACCTTGACATCGAACCGCGGGGAGTCGAGAATGGCGATGGACTGGGCTCGCACAACTGAGTAGCTGAATAGCATTTCTGAGTGGCGCACGCTACCTTGATGGATTGAACGAAATGCTTCATGCCATCGTTGCAGTAGTGAAGTGCAGAATCGAACGGATCCATCTCCATACCAGTGCCTGGCTTTCCATAATATACAAGACCCTTCGCGACGTAAACTATCAGCGGTGCCGGCCCATCACAGCGCTGTGTAGGCGGTTAACTTGAGTTAGTGATACACGGAAACGCAAAGGGTGAGAATACATCACCATTACATCCTTTAGCGCACCATCCCAGTCTTTCAGGCGGACACGAACGAGGGCGCGATTAGCGTGTTGATACCGCATTAAGCCTTCGGGTGCATTTTCTTCGATCTCTTTTGATAGCATTTGCTCGGCCCGTTCTAAATCTCCGCTTTCCCATGTATCGTGTACGCTGTTACTGATGTACGTGAACTGCATGCGACGGATGGCGGGTGAGAAACTGGACTCCGTTAGGAACGAGTGACTCACGTGCTCCCGCTCTTTTACCAAGGGAGAGAGACGCTGAGAATGAGAATTATGATGATGCATTCATTCCTGGTTTATAAACTTACGCGACATAGGGAGAATTTCACGCAAGAGAGACTCCGAAGACATAACTTGCTTTTTTCTTCGATGGTGGCAAGACGTGTATTGTCCAGCGAAATACTAAATAAGTGTGCCCCGTTACAGGAGCGAATGGGTGTAGAAGGAGAGAGGTCCCATATATCCCATATATGGACACCAAAAGCCCACCCAGATGAAGCAGAAACGAGGAATTGACCATTGTGGGTGACGGCGAGAGTGGTTATATGGTCTTTGAAATGTGCTTGCCATCGACTGAGAACAGATTGAGTCGTGATGTCGAAACATTTGATAGTACCACGAGATCCTCCGGTAAACAGTCTTCGACCATCAGTAGACCAAGCAAGTGAATAGGTCGGCCAGGCGATCGGTGCGGACCCCAGCTGTGCCCCGGTGTGACCGTGCCAGATGCCGACAGAGGTTTTTTCCGAGCCGACTATATGGGCTGATGCAAGACGATCACCCCTTGGTGAAAACTTGACCGACGAGACGGGAGAAGAGGATCCTTTTCTTAATGGGCCAACCAGAATCTTTCGTGTCAGTAAACACCAGATAACCACTTGCCCATCATCCGATCCACTCGCAACGCGCAATGAGTCGGGCGACACATCTAACGCTGTGATGCTCCCATTCGCCGCACACAACTCCCCGAGCTTCCGAATCGGATCAGTTTTCGTGTCCTCCCAAATCGTCACCTTGCCGCGTTTGCCACCGCTGATGATGTACTTTCCGTCCTTGGAAGCAGCTATAGAAGCTATCGCAGCACCCTTGTCATGCTCGATCGTTGGCTCCATCATCTCGAGTCTGTCATTTTCCGCGACCCATATTCGAGTCTTATGATTAATGGCGGCAAGAGAAGAGGTCGCAACGAGTTTCCCATCAGCGAGAAACACCAACGATGACATATGTGAGTCGTCGATTTCGCATGTAATATCCGAAGAAGCTTGAAATTCGAACAAGTCCCACTGGCAGTCAGTGGCGTGTGCATCCTTGAATATTTGAATGTCCATACTCACTCTGGAGCCATGCCTCGTTAGGATTTTGCAATCCATCGTCGTGCGCCACACCGCCCTCAATGGAACCAGACATAGTCATTTCTGAGCCATCATGGTCACTTCCACATAGCCTGTTGTTTCCTTGAATCTGAGGCTTACTACCCGTTAGTGATTTCCGCCGGTAGTACCAGCTGGCCAGCAAGGCGATAACTAAGAAAGACCCTGGAAACAGATAACCAGACATTGAGCAGGAAGCGGGAAGTCGAAGAAGTGTGGGATGGAGGTGGTCAACGAGGCGGCGGCGCGCTGACTGGTTGGAGCACAGCCGCTTGTTGCACAAAGCTGCACTTCAGTCGTTTCCTGCAGGACGCCAGCGAAGATTTGACGGTTGTCTTGGTCAGGTGGTTGCAGAGTCCAGACGATCATGATACCCGCGTCAATGTACGGAGTCCAACATCCCCAATTCCAAGCTCGTCCGAGTCACATCACCACTCATACTCGGACTGGGGGCGCCGCCCGGGGAGCGCGCTAGAGGGTATCAGAGATTCTACCACAGGTAAATTGCATACGCGCATTGCTGCCAAGTGATAGTATTCATTCAGAACGGTGTCGCCTACAACGGTTTATATTTGAATCAAAGCAGGGAGGTTTGAATCGTCCAGCCTGACTAGGCCTGACTCTCGCCATGTGCGCATGTGCCTTCGGGCTGGCATATAGTACTTACTTCTGAGTCGCCAGTGCTAATGATCGATCACTCGAACAGAAAACGAAAGTGTATACTATCCAAGTAAGGTCCAAGAAAGTAACCCCTCGGCCGAGGCATCGCACCCCAAAACCCCAGGCGTAAAGTAGATAAAGCGGCATTCCATCCAAGACGAATAAAATAAAAGAAAGAAAGAAAACGGACGACGACCCGGCAAGCAAGCAGAGCACCACAACCACCGCCTACGACGAACTCCTCAACAACGGAAACGCTCTCCCCGCACTCCCATGCGCACGCGGCGACGTCGGCGAGATCGGCGAAGCCAACGGCGACGCACCGGGCGAATTCGTCGTCGCCATCGTCAGTGGCACGTCCGATCCACCGTGTGACCGTGTCCGCGTCGACACGTACGCCCGCGGCGAAAGCGGTCCCCCTTTGTTGAACTGCGCCTGTGTCCGGTCCTCCGTCGCCGGCGACGAGGGCGGGGGTGCGTCATAGTCGTACGGCGGCGATTGCACACCGACGCCGACTTCTAGCCCGTATTCATCAATGATGCCGCGCGGCGGTGCGCGCTCGACCATCGCTTCCAGGAGCTACGGGATCGCGAGCGGTGAGTTTTGGGAAATGAATGGGTAAAGGCACGGCGGAGAGGGACATACCTCGCGTCGAAGGTCCTCGCCCGCATACTCCCCCTCCATTTCCTCCGGACCGAGCAACACCGTGCCCTTGCGGAATATCTCACCCTCCTCCTCGACCCAGCTCTTCGACCTAACGTCCCAATTAGATATATCAACATCGCCTGACAGGAAACGAACGCACCTATCCGTGGGCGACGTCACCTGCACACACGTCTCCTCCTCCCCTTCCTCCACGTCCAGGTATCTATGTTCGTCTTCATCCTCGTCCTCAGATTCAGCAATCATGAACGTAGGACTCAACACTTTCTCGGGTTCCTCGGGCTCAGGCTCCGCACGCCCCTTGCCCTTGTCCACGCGCGGCGTCAGTGGCAAGTCCTCGTTACCGTGCGCCGTCGTCTCCTCGTTCACACCCACATTCTCCAAACCGTCGGTCTTCAACCCAAGACCGCGCATGGCTGACCGACGAGCCGCTCGCGACGCGAGCGTGTCGATCCCAGCGTTCAGCCCATCGCACAACCCGAGGAACCGCTCCAACTTGCTCTCGTCTCCCGACGTCGTGCTCGATTGAATCTGAGCCGTCAGAGCCTCGACAGTCTCGCGCGCCCTCTCAACTAGTTCCAATTCCAATTCCAGTTCGTGTTCCGTTCTGGTCCCCATCCACGATCCTATGCGCGCGCCAGCAGTCACACCCGAACTCGCCTGTCGAGCACCACCCTCATCGATCTCAACCTGGATCTGCGCCAATAACGCTTCCGCACGCGACGGCGAGTCTGTCTACAGCGCAAGGAAACAGCCCCATCAGTACATTCATCACCCCCAACTCCAACGCAAACGTACCTTGCCATGAAGCTCGTCTCCCATCCGAATCGACTTCGCCAGCTCGCTCTCCTCAATCAACCCCCACATGCTCTTGCTCGGCGCCTTCCCGCTCGTCGGAGGTGCTCCCCCTTGGTGACCATGCCCGTTCACGTGTCCGTGTCCGTCACCAGCCCCACCCGCACTCGCACTCCGTGCCGCCCTCTCCGCCTCCTCCGTGTTCCTCACACACGTATTCAAAATATCGCGACAGATCCTCGCAAACTCTTCATTGTCGGGGGGTATGTTCAGATCAAGGCATCGCATCACGTGGTTCGCTTTCAGTCCCTTGCTCAGCGCCATTACTCCCGCCAAATCGATGTTGTTCGACGTGAGGTCGAGGTGCAGGAGAGACGCCGACTCGGGGAGGAACTCGGCGAGGGCGATGGCGCCTTGAGAGGTGAGTTGGGTGGAGGACAGGAAGAGACGTTTGAGGGCCGTGTTGAGCGTAAACGCTGTGCGCAACGATTGGATCTTGAAAAGGTGGCGTCAGAGGAGAGCTGGAGTCAAAGACGGGTGGGGAGACGTACGCCTTCGAGGGCCGGCCCCGAACAGGGATTTCGACTGAGATCGAGCGTCTCTAAACACAAGTTATATTTCTAGCAGTCGAAAGGTTTGAGCAGAAAAGGAATGATGGAATCAAAGACGAGACACACGAGAGCTTCAGCAATCGCCATCAGACACTGGACGTCCAGCTTGTTCTCGCTCAGATTGAGCACTTTTAACGTTCGATTCCGTTTCAACACTTGTGCGAGGTACGTCACCCCAGACTGGAAACAACGACTCGAACATCAGCGTGCGCGCCACACACGTGCACGCAACGGCACGACGTACCCGAAGATCATTTCCTCGCAGATCGAGCGTCCGAAGCGCTCCTAATCGCGGCAATGTATCCAACGCCCGAACCTTGTCCAATAATGCCGCGCTAGGACCATCATCATGCCGCGGCGGTGCTCCATTCATACCTACGCCCTCGGCCCTTATAGGAGCTGGCGCTGGATGTCGAGTCGTGACCCCTCCATGCGAGTTGGATGTGATGATGGGGACGGGCTGACCCATAGCGGAAAGCGGATTCGGAGGCTGTGTCGTGGCGGTACGTTTTGATCGGGGGATATATGGCGTATAAGTCGTTTGGTGTCCTAGGGCAGACGGGTGTCGTGGAGGTGGGGGTATGGGTTCGGTGCGCGTCGGAGGGGGAAGGTGGATAGCGTTGGGGAGTGGAGAGGCCGGTGGAGACGTGAACGTAGAAGACGCGGGAGACGTGGATAACAATGGGCTTGCAGGTGCGCCAAGACCGGAACCTGGTACGACATCGGGGTAGTCGCGGATCATGAGGGCAAGCGCTACGGCACCACCGCCCGTCGCAGTTACCTTGTTGTGTCGGAGGGATATATTTCGCAAGGACGATGTCCGGACAGCGCGAGCTAGGGGGCGTCATGGTCAAGCAGAGTCGTGGTAGAAGGAAACTCACCGAGAACTTCGAGCCCGTTCGGACGGAGCGAGCAATCATCTAAGCGGAGCGAGACGAGGCCAGATTCGGGGGCAGTGGTCAGGCACACGACAAGGTAGTCGACGGCTTTCTTGTCCAGGACAGTCGATGAAAGATCGAGAAATTGTAAACTCTTGGCCTGTCAAACAGACATTAACGTCTCTTCCTCGACAGGTGGTACATGTAAGGTGACGCACCTGCGAAGCATATGCACCTATCAATTTGAACGCGGATGGTTTGAGCCGACGGTTGGATGCGATCGACAAGTACTCGAGCGATCCTGGAATCAGGAGCGCGTGTAGGATCGGTTTCAACTTCTATCCGAGGATTTAGCACGGCGACTGGGGAAGGAACGGAATCGACACACGGAATCATCCAAATCACATTCCCTCAGTGTCAGCTTGCGAAGCCCCCACTCGATGTTGAACACATCCGACAGAATAGCAGCGGTCGACGGGGTGAGCTGCACGCCAGACAGGTCCACTGAGCGAGGTTTCGTCGAGGATGCCCGCTAGGAATGAAAGAAAAAAAAAGTTAGCGCGCGCGTTCGCGGTGTAGAGATAATACAAGAAGACACCTTGAACGCAGCGGATACTGCAGGATCCAGCTCTTCTTCTCTCGACGCGCAGCACTCTCTGTAAAACGACTCGACCTTGTCGAGATTCCACCACTCCTCCGTCTCGTCCGGACCTATCGAGTTCCCTCTCACAATCCGCCTTCGTCTCTCTGACTCCTTCTCTTCGACACTTCGCTTTTCGTCCTTGAGTGATGGGGTCGATGGTGGATTGAGGGTCGATATCGGGTAGACGGTCGCGAGCTGCGGAAGGATGAAATGAGCTCGTTTGAGCGGTTTGGTCGCATCTTCGGGGTGGAGTTGGGTAGGTTGAGAGGGCAAGAAACCCTTGATACGACTGAGAATGCCTGTCTGTGTGGGTGTTGGACGTTTGAGGATAGATTTTCCGGGTATTGGGATTGTGACGGCCGAGGAGGAGGGTGAACACGAGGAGGTGGTCGTCATGACGGCAGGCTGAGTGTTTGCGGACGTTCAACGTTCAGACCTGATGTTGAATGAGAATTATTTCTTCTCAAGTTCCGGGTCGTTGCAAGCACATACCAAGACCAAGACCATAACTCGTAGGAGTAACTGCTGCCGAACCTTTAGCCTCATTTATGCTCACAACAATCTCATGGCCAACGTATGCCAGAGTATCATGATGATCTTGATTCATAGCTAGGCAACGACTCTGACCATCATTTCGCGAGCGTTCAATTCTCTGCAGGACACGTCCGAGTCGAGACAGTGAATCTTCAGACAAGGCATGTCCATGTGAGGATTTCATTGTAACCAAAGGTCTAACATAGTCTCCCGTAGGCAAGGACTTGAAGACAATCGTTCCTTATATTAGGGGTCCAACCGCCAATGTAGCAGCACTATTACGCGGTGACTTGAAAATCTGACTCGCATGAGTCGGCGTCTCCCACTGTGGGCATTTCTTGTTTCCAACTTCTCGGCGACCTACCCATATCAACCGACCCACTGCAGCCCTCTTCAAGTTTGTGCTATCCAAGGAAGTCCAGCCCGATGAGCATTCAGACGCCCCACCCGCTTTCCATACACCACCATCCCCCATGTGCTCGATCATCGGTACCCAAATTTCTCATCACTGACTATTCAATGCCTTTAGAAAGCATAGGAGGCTCCTTTACCTCGCAAATGTCATTGTTGATGTGAAATTCAGGTATCTGCCATCGGTACCGCAAGGAGTGGAGTATCATGCTTCACGAGAGCATGCCGTTCGGAACGCTGCTGCCACACGTACGGTACCATTGCCTACGAATCCAGGGGCTCGACGTGGTGCGCAATTAATGTGATCACTGAGGGCTGAAGCTATCATGGAATGTCATATTGACGAGATCGAACGCGATCTTGTTCGTGATGAGATACATCTACCGGAAGAGCGTACTTTGTTATTTGGACCAAGTGGACAAGAGATCCTGCGAAGCAAGCAACAGCGCGCCAAACGGCTGCTTCAGTCGAACGACCAGCCGTAAGGCGTACATGGCTACATTATACCGTCGAGTACGGCGATTTGACATTCCCCGACTCTCATACTCATGGAACAGATGGAAAAAAAATACGAGAGATCTGGATGATTCAAAACCATTCGCTTTGTGAAAGACATGATAGCGATATGGCAGTCCAACGAATTTGTTTGGGATCACTTCACAGGGGACTCAGATCGAGTGGCTCGGGCGACTCGGACTCGCCGGAGGAACAGTACTTTGTTTTGATGCCGCGATAAACAATACTCGAATACTACTTTCTGAATCGATGCTTGCGATGAGATGCACAACAACATTGTAAGTAGCCAAGCTCACATGGAGCCCATGGATGATTTGTACTCCGAGTTGACCGTTATCCCCTGCATCGCATCTCCTCCTTTGAACGGGTACTACCGCACGATTATTCTGTAGTGTGTGAAATGACGATAAATCGAAACCTCTCATCGGATCTAATCTTTGAAATAACGTATGACGTCATTCGACGATTCGGATAACGGGGTGCAATCCTCGTGATCCTACCTCTCAAACGCCTTCGGAGAATTATTCTTCCACGACGATGACGTCGAACGAGCTGGAGTCTGGACCTCGCTCTCGTCCAGTACAGCCTGCTGTGACTGTTCCAAAACCACCAATGCGAACACGATCGAGCCTGCAATGCGATTATTATTCGAACCGGCGGACATGTATCGAAGATAACGATGACCCAAGTCGAGGCAAGCATAATCATTCATGAAATGAGAGCGGGATCCCACTTTCAGGGACGCAAAATCGTCCGACGTGCAACCAAACAGAGACTATTTCGCTCTGATGTACAAATCTATCGGGAGTAAAGCGGAGGTTAATAAAGGTAAGTACAGATCCGGGCCAGATGAGTCGATGAACAGAGAATCGTCGGTAATGGCCCTCGACGGTAGATCGTTGTTGTCACCCTTCGACGAGAAATCCTGGATATTCGGTCACGAGTCTTAGTGCGTTTCCAGTAGTGCAGTGCATGTACCTTGTATCCCATTGCGCTCTCCATGAGAACAATCTCCAACGCTCAGCCGTGCCTGGGGTGCATGTCCCCGATGGCCCGCAGGCGCCACTTGACCTAGTAAGCAGACCCTGAGTCACAGCTTCTACAAAGTCGTGATCTTCTTCCACTTGTCGAGGCGACCCGACGAATTACAACGCCGTCCTCTGAGTTCATACCGAAATATTCAACGTGCTCAGGTCTTCCGTAATAATGTGGAGTGGTAGTAATGCGAGGAACACGACGGTGAAGATAGAGTCCGCGTGATATCTCGATGGTTGCTTCAATGGTCGTAGCCGGAGTTGTGGTTCCTCCAACAATGTGGAGGTGGCCTATCCTGTAGAAATTCTTGTTCGAACAGGTCGAACAATACCCGCTGTGTGTTATACGCCGACCAAGGGCTCCGTGCAACCCTGAGATGTGCTGTAAAAGTCATGATGCGACCATGAAACTAAAGAGATCAACACACGTCAAATATAACACGATGTCTGCTATTTAGATCAGTAGTCCGCCCCATATCCGCGGTTCAACGGGCCAGACTTGTAGCGGAATAACACTCACCGCAACAAGGTAATACGGGAACATGCCCGTGTCACTTCCCGGGGTATCATGCACAGGTGAGACCGGGCGCAACTGCGAAGAGACCGTCGAGGACCATCCGGCGGAAGTACTCGTGCCACATGCTCTCCTGTTCTGTTCCTTGACTATTCCGCCCACTTCCTTGTAGACCAACTCACCAATTCGTCGAACGGGCAATTTCGTTCCCACGCATCTTGCCCGATGCTTCCAAGAGAGCCCGTTATCGAGAAGTAGTAGAAGATAGTAACCCCTTCCGCTTCTTTGCTGCGTTTTCCAGGGGATTGAGCATGCTTACGTCGTGGCTTGGAGCCCGCTCTTGGCAGCGCAAGGATACCTCGCGCACAGGTGCACGCAATAGCTTGGTCGACTACGACACAATGTTAGTGGAAAGAGAGCGGCTCGTAATGTTCGGATAAGTAAATGGCTGAGTCG
>JBBPOM010001161.1:0-13240 GCA_038091455.1 Leccinum uliginosum | reverse complement strand
AGTTTAGTTTGATTCCATAGCTCTTCGCCCGCACGAAGGTATTTGAGCAATAGAGCGGACGAGAGAAGGTTAGAAGGATGGGCTTCCCTGCCACGCGAAAGGATCGAAAGAGTTATCTCGGACCGTATTTTATTGGCAATTTTAGAAGTTAGTGGAACAACGGAAAGAGACTGGGCAACCAAGGATAGCCATGTATGCGCGGAGGACGTTGAACGACGCGCTCAAGTTCGCGTCCGTTTGCCACGACGCCGACGCGTTGGCGAAATACTTGGTCAAGTCGAAATGCAAAGTCCGCCCAGGGTTCGTCTGAATGGTGCCCGAGTCCGACGTCGAAAAGTAGGACGGAACGAGGTCCAGCGAGACGCTTGTATACAGCGTCTGGTCAAAGTTGGACGTCAGCGTGACCGGCAACGCCGGCTTGCCCCCCTCCGCAGGCGTAAAATTTCTCGGCGGGGAACCAGAGAGCGTCTTGGTGGCCGGATCGTACCTCAGCCAATCCTTGTAATACGATACCTCGATCGACAGCACGGACAAGTTCGCAGGCTGCATGGGCTGCCCGTCGATCAACACCCCCGTGAAATCCGCCGGTGAGGACATCATTACGTTAACCGTCGGCAGCGTCGAGTACGCCGACATCTCGTTCGAGGCCACCACCAAATTGAATGCGAGCGAGTCGGCCGAATATCTCTCCTGGTTGGTACAGTGCAACTCGATTTCCACGACGAGCGGTGTCGAGACTGCCAAGTCGCTCGGCGCGATGCCGTCAAACGTCACCTCGGAGGCGTCGAACGTTATCCAAGGTAGTAGGGGCGTCCCGTTTGTCTGCAGCGCGCCGTAAAACAGGTCGTTCTCCGCAACACACGTATTCCCGTCGAGGCCGATGCTAAATGACCAGCTCGCGGGCACCCTGAGAGCTGGCACAACCGTGGCGAGCGCCGACCCGGGCGCGAGAAAAAAACACGGAGGACAAGGTGGGGTTGCCGGCGTAAAACTGCTGGCTGATCGTCTGTTGGATCGTCGGTGGGGGGAACGAGGTGACGCCGAGGAAGAAGCTCGACAGGGCGGTCGATTCGGTGTCGCTCGCGGCCACGTTGATAAGCGTCCATCGTCGATGTCGGCGGGGATGCCAGAGAACGTCAGCGTGAGATTGTCGAAGCTGAGCCAGGCGGGGAGTCCAGACGCCGAGTAAGTGAGCGATTTCAAGTTGTCCAGGTCGGTACAGAATGTCTGCGAGCAGTAGTCCATGTGTAATTTTGACCAACGCGCGCGATCAAGGGCAGCTGAGCGTCCAGGGGATAATCGACAACAACTATTGCAGAGACGGCGGCGAGGAAGGTGAAAAGAATGGGAAGCATAGCGATGGGAGTCGTAAGGGGCGACGACGAACGCGCGTCGGGGAACGAGTCGGCCAGCGAGCTCGACTTAAAGAAAATTATTTGACGAGTTCGAACGTGGAAAAAAAAAAAAAAAAAGAAAAACACTTTCAAGATTTATGTTCAATCAGTTCAACGCGTAATATACTTGCCAGAAGAAAGAAGTTGGTCATAACGAATGTTATTGATCACTGGCATGAGAAGCGCCTTCGTGAGTCGGGTTGCTGTCGCGGGAGAGTGGGAGAGTCGAGTGTATTACGAGATCTCGACTACAAACAAGCGTCTAATTGTGAATGGGAACTGAGAGTGATATCGAGGTTCTCTACACGAATCTGAATGTTAGATTCGCTGGTGTGTGTGGGAAGGTCGGTCTGGGGCCGACTGCGCCGAGTCTGCGCGAACTGACGAACGCGCGGGGGGAGGTCGGCGAGTGCGACGGAAAGTGCAGAACGATGGGATTCTGCGACGACGTCGTTCACTAGCTCACGTGGTTATGCAGAACGTCCATCCCGGATGGCATCCCATACTTTTTGAACCTAATCCTGTTTCACCCGCCATAATACCGCCGCAGTTGCAATGCCGACAACTAACGCGCCCATGGCCGACGGTCGTCACGTTCATATGGAATTGCAAGAAACGGGTTATCAGAAGTGACAGAGGCGAGACCGTGAGACAACCAACAGCCCCAGACGTGCGCAATGGCATCTCCGTCTTTGACTCTAATACAACAGACGTTGCATTCGATGGTAGCTGCTCGGGAGAGTCCTTCACCGACTGTGCAGGCGTCATGGGATACTGAGCACCGCGTTCCAGTACTTCGCTACACGACTCCGGCTCGCTTTCCGCTATTGACGGAGAAGGCGATCGCGACCGTCGGTATTGATCTGAGACATGGCGCGAACTCGGATTTGACCCAATGTCGTGCTCCCCGTTGACCGCCCCTTCAATCATTTCAATCGATGGGATGGGCGAACTTGACCTCGATCGACTCCGGGAAGAGCTCGATCGACGGCGTCGCGACTTTGTCCAACCGGGGTTCAAGGCAACACTGACGGGACTTGGTGGTGTCACAAGTCCACCGCCCCCGTTGAGCTTGATGTATGTCTCTTCATCGAGGAAACCGCTGGGGCAGGACAAGGGTTTCTCGGAACCTTTGGTAACACCTACGAGGACATGAAGCAATTTCAACGCCCGTAGCCTAAGACTACGCACCCATGAACTCCGAGTATACAAGCCAAGGCGCTGCGGGGTAACCAGCTTATCAGGCGAAACTTATTCATATGAGAGATCCACATATAGGCTCACACCGAGGCCTTTCGTCAACGACTGCGGAAAATGAGGCCAACAGCTTTCAACGAAAGAATCATACGTCACAAGGAAATCTCGTGCATTAACTTCATCGGTGTTGATAAAGAACTTCACGACATGTTTCAGTTCGGGATCATCGCCAGTGAGGACATCCGCAGCAATCATGTTCGCAAGCTGGTGAAACTTGCATGAGCTACTCGACTCGTTGTTCAAAACGAAGCATCACCTTGTCGAAAGTCACAAATAGGAGAAAGTGGTTATCTTCCAATGCACTGTAGTTCTGCGGTCGTCATCGTCAGCATACCGCAGCCTAGGCTCAGTGTTTCGAGTTTGGATCCTTTCGAGATCGTCAGCTCGAAAAACCGAGACAACACCAGAAAATAGTATAGCTACGAGAAGTATTCCTTGACTTTCACTGCTAAAGCAGGGGATTTGGTTACGAAAATCTGTCGAGGCTTGCGCATTTCTGACGTTTGGAGCTCCCATGCCCGCCGAATTCCAAGGATCTTGAAGAGCATTTTTGTTGTTTTGCTAATCGGGGAGTGAGCTGGACGAACTCATGCGGGTGGTCTATCAATCAGACCCGGTACCACTTCGACCAAGGACGTAGCAAGACGTCGTGCAGTTCAAGATCCTCCGTTCCTGCGGACTACGCGCGGGTGGATTGATCTATAGCCAAACCTACCACGGCATAAAGGATATGGCCGCTGCACGCAAAAACATACGTACTGTGTAAATATGACTACAAGAGATGATGAGCACCTTTCAATAAGCGAGTTGGTGATAGACCTACTTGAGAGAAGGTAACATATTTCCCCAGGCTGTTTCACAGAGCGTCAGAGCCGAGCTGTCAAAAAAGAGAAATGATTTGCGTACACAAGAAGGGAATGTAACTGTGGTGGTCCGTTAATAACGATAGGCACATAGAAAAGTTGTAAACACTTACTTCCCCCATCTCTTCATCAAAAAGGACCAGTGAAGCGGGTTTTGTGTCGTTATCGAGATCATCGGGAGGCAAGGATGCCGGCAGACAGACGTCACTGCTAGGATGCACAGGACGGTCTCGGAGAACGCAACTATTGCAGAAAAGAAATCAACGATCTTTCAGATGAGCCAAAACAAGCGTCTCACCGGCAGCGATATTCCCTTCCCTTTCCAGCCAGGTGTCGACCAATTGCTTCCCAAATTCAATTCAGCTGGGTATGAGTGTATATACCGTATGTTTTGATCACTAGAATGAAAAGTCGATATTTGAAAGACGAGATGGCCCCGAGGGGATACCTCGTTGATCGACCTGAAAAAGCACTGTTAAGACAAACTCCGAGAAACGCCAAGTTTGAATTCGCCTCTCCATCATGATCAGGGACGATGTCGATTTGATACTGTAGAGGGGTGAACCACTGATATTTTTCGAAACAAGATACCCACAACAAGTTGAAGGTCCCGTTGCATCTTAGATAGGAACCCCGGATGAAGTATTGGAAAGCTGCCTTTCACAACGGTCAATGTGCCCAAACGCAACAAACATTTGTGACGTACTTGATCTTTCTCAACACGATAGTGCATTTATTCTTATCGCCATTGGCTAGCTCTCGCAGTTTCCGAGTTGCGTCGGTACCTATGATGATACGCCACTCCCCGAGACCATCCGCGTTTCCAAAATACAGCACGGCCTTCTTTGGTTGAATCTTTGGATACGCGGATGACGGACTTGGCTCGATAGCTTCGACGACCTCGGTTTCTTGTACAATGGACGGATGTAGATCTGTCTCATGGTCCGGGACCAAGAGATAAACATCCCTCAGGTGTTGTGCAAGAGATGGTTGTGCGAGGAGCTCGGGATAAAACTTATGAATGTGTGAATATGCGTGAAAACGGCAGAGGAAGGTATCGACACACCTGCAAGATTTTTGAGCTTGTCGGTAATCTCACGTGCCATTTGGGAGGCACCTGTATGGTTGAACGGAACCTTGACTTCTAACCTACGGAAAAGCGACATATCCATGTCGTTGTTCCAATTCTTTGGTTTCTGGTTCTTTGGTTTCTGGTTATGCACGATGACCGACAAGGACTGCTTCTTGTCGCATTGCAGGACAGATGAAAATCTTTGCAACAAAGTGCTTGCGGACAAAGCCTCGACAAGCGTAGGATTGGTTGTGTATGCATCCATGATGCTGTGTACTAGGTCTGCACTGGGCAAGGCTGAACACATTTGGGTCAGACACTGGCAATGGACGAACGACAAAAGGACAAACCAACCGGACACAACAAATTCAAATTTAAATAGGTTAGGCTCAGTGCGTAAGTCATGGACTATCAGCTCCAGAGGCATGCCTGATCCTGCTAAACAAGACTTGAGCATCTTCGAGGTAGCAGCCAGGCCGTCTCTGCTAGTAAGGGTGCTTGCAGCGAAGGTCCAGGCTCCACAGATCAAGAACAGACATTCGAGGTTGACTAGGCATCATGGCAGATGTTGGTTGGACGAGATGAGTGTGGCGCAACTTGCAAGAGAGGTAGTCAGTGATCTCGCCCGATCTCGCCCAAGGTATTATATATGAGCCACAAACATCCTCGGTAATCAACACCGTCGAAGCTCAAAATTATTGGGAACGAGGGCAACAACGGGAATAAAGTCTGAGCACTGATTGCTTTCGTCTCACTTAGCAACTGGACTCGCGCGACGGGCCACAAAGAGCTTGAAGTGTCGCCCAGACCAGCATGGGTCGTCGCAACTTATCGCGGTGCTGCAAGTTGTTTGCAGCCGTATCTCGTCTTAAGAAACGAGTTCAAGCGCCCAGGATGGCATTCTCGCCATGCTGTGGAGAATCTGGTCCTCGTTACTCTTCATGAGGACACAATGGCCCAAGTAGTCTGAATGACCCGTCTCCCCCGCACCATCTATACCGTAAGGCAGACCGTCAATGATGATGGCACACTGGAACAAAATACAAACGTTTACCAGTCTCAGATCTCCAGCCGATACGCCACAAGCAAAAAGAAACCCTCCCGTCAACTCTTGGCAACCAGAAAAGAGGCGCGCCACAAAACCTCCCGGGCCGCTGTCACCTGATCCGGGCCCCTGCCTGCTCCTGCGCGGCGACGGCGTAGTCTTGTAACGTAGAACGGCAAAGAGAAAAGGGATGAGATCAAGATCAGCGCCCTGGCTCACTGCAAAAAAGATGGTGTTTATGTACCCGTACGCATGTGTAGGCATTATGAAGCGTGTTCACCACCGCCAAGTTCTGGGGGATTCCTGGCCCGTCAAGTGCGTAGATCTGAGTCGGGCAGAATTAGAAAAAAGGCAACATCGATAAGTTGGTCCCGAGGTCATCGAAAGTATGTAATACGGGCGTACTTTAAGTCGCCTTTAAGAAGGCTGCTCAGAGTCGACCGTTGAATCTTAGTTGCCGGCGTGACTGTAAGTTCTAGAAACTGCAGGAAACTGCCGAAATCGTTTGACGGAGAAGATTCAGAGCCATCGCACCAAGGATATACTTGCCATCTTGTGCATGATTAGTGGCTCGAATGCATGGCATGGTGGTTGATTACTCACGCGCTACAGGGCGGTATTTTGGTCAATGAACCTCGTCGATCGGCAAATCATCGATGCGGGACGCTCAGGTCTCAAGCCGCGAGACGATGCAAGGAAAACCCGTGCGTTGTGCTTGTAGTAATGATACGGAACATTGCCCTTTAGCACCTGCCGGACGTCGACGTGACATCTATGACACGACATGATGACAAGATTCAAGTAAAAATCCTGGAAAGACGAACCTGAAACATGGTCAACCCGAACGAATACACACCACTCACTCTGCAGACTCAGCACGACATGGACGGGCTCTTTTGTATGATGTCCTTCTTCGATTTCAAGCAGTTCCGGCGCGGTCCAGCGTGCGCTTCCCATGACGGTCGACGTCAGATTGTAGGAGCTGCCCGTTGCATTTTCAAGATTCTCGAGAGTCCGAAATCAGACAGGCAAGCCTCGCCGTTGTCTCTCATTTGCCGTGGACGATGCCACATCTATGAACTAAGTTGCGCGATTAGTATCTATCCAGATACAACAAAATGCATCTCACGGTAGTGGAGCCCGCCCGCAATATCGCTCAGCTTACCCTTCCCGTAAGCCCATGACACATGCAGGCCCAAAATGACACTCACCAACTGCACCCTTATATGCAGTCTTCGTGACGCTTGACGTATTTGTTCAACGTCCCTCCAGGTGGACCATGGTCGGGAAGTCGAAGCTAATGGCATAAAGAGGCAGCACACAGTCGTGTCCTAGTTTCACATAAACGTTCAATTCCAGACAAATCATCTACGGTCGATGGTCAATCGACGGACATGGTCGCATTAGCAGGATGCAACTATGTAAGTACCTTGATCTCGGTTTTCTTTTGGCCTCCCGTTAGGTTCATCCTCATCGCTTGACAGCCGTGAACGAGGCGTATGAGGACGTGCGGACTTTGTTCTGTATCATCACAGCATGAATATGTGGAGCGTGTCGAGCGATTATCGTTCGGATGTCCACGACGCACGATACATACCATTGTATTCGTAGTTCTTGAAGTGATGTGTATCGTCATCCCGGATAGCCTCGCTCGTCGATGGACCAGGCTCGTTTCTGATCTCCGCAATGTCCGTTTTGGGTGACGAGTTTTCTGTTGTCGAACAAGTAGATGTGTGAACGATGCAGCGATGATGATGGTAGGCGATGAAATAACACGCGGAGTAAAGGGTCATCCTCGATGACAGGGTTAAAATATAGCAGCCAGGTCGTCGCTGCTAGCGAGGGTCCTTGCAGCGAAGGTCGCGCGACAGGCCACAAAGAGCTTGAAGTGTCACCTAGACCAGCATGGGTCGTCGCAATTTATCGCGGCGATTTTCATTACTTGGAATGTGCAAAGAGCTGATGAGTGCAGCGGCGTGGACTGTATAAGCATCTACCGCTTCATCGTGGAGAACACCATTGCCTTCGTGGGTTGTCCCTGGGACGCATACAACTACCGATCCGGCGGCGGAGGTCTCGCGGAGGGTGGTGGCGACGACGTTGTTTCCGGCCTTGAGCAAATGTTTGGTCATAGCACGACCGAAACCGGACGAGGCACCAGTTGTGACTGTTCAACGCATACGATCAGCGGATTTGCAAGGTCACCAGCAGCAATGTGACGCACTGAACCAGATCCTACCAATGGCGACAATGACCAAACTGTGCTATGCGCCAAGGAACACGATTTAATTCCTTCCCTTCCTCCTAGCACCATTACGCACCTGCCGTTTTTGAGGCTTCGGACTGCCACCAAATCTCCCAGTGCGGAACTGTTGCTCTCATCATCAGATATGGGTATCGCCGCCTTTACTTTCCCTTTTTGTCTCCTTGTTGGGCGATCAAACTTCAACGAATCCATGCCAGACGAATCCGCATCTCCAATGTCTGTCCCGTCAACCTCAGAACGGGTCTTTTTGAGTCCGCAGTGTACGGTCAATCGGGAGAAACGCCAGCGCCAATGCTGCAAATGGCCAGGAACAAGGGGTCAATGGATGACGATGGTAACAACGAATTACTTCTCGGCGCCAGAGAGGATGGCGGACGGCTCACTCTGCCTGGCGGGGAGTGTGACGGACGATGTCTGCGCTGTGGAGAGGGTGGATGACAACCGAGTCTGTGCCGTGGAGGGGATGGTGGACGACCTCAGGATCCAACGAAGAGAGAAGCAAGAGACAAAGGGGCGGCGTGCACATTGTCTAAGAGGAATCCTTTGGAGCAGCAGTGAGGAGGTCGTAGCCAGTATATTGAAAACCTGCCAGAGAGAGAACATCTATGAGACTCTCTGGGACGGTGGTACCCATAAGAGAACAAGGACATCTATTTACGGACTGTCGTGAACATGTTAAATTATTTAATGTGTCAATACCAGATATTCGAGTCGAATATCACCTCGCTCTATCAAAACGCAAACTGATGGAGTACGCATGAAGTTTGACAGTAGTATTATGCTCAGTTACTAATCGGAGTCAACACCGTCGTCGTAAAGAGCATACATGGTCTGGATGTCAGCTTCTTCTTCAGACTCGGACGCAGACACTTCCCACTCCAGGTCCGAGCCATCCCATTGAGGAAGCACAAATTCCTCGATGGGACAGTTATCATCATCAAGCATTGCCGTAGTACCTCCTGTGTGAATTTGGAACTGACATGAGGCGGGAATAGAAGAGCAAGCCGGTGCAGGTTGTACATCTGGGGCGTGGTCACTGGCTGCCGCAGCGAATGGCTGGTTCTCTTTGGATGAGCCTGGAACGTGCGAGTAAATATGCCCGATGCCGAGGCCCCAATGGTACCTGAGCAGCATATCACGATCGACAAATCTTTAAACTAGTGAGTCAAGATACAGCGATGAGCGAGTCTGCCATACCTATTAACATAATAATACATCCACTCCTCCGAATCTTGTGCGATGCGATTCGAGTCCACCACAACCTGTTCTTGACAGAGTGTCCCATGCTTGAAAGCAGGTATGATGTGACAACCTCTCACTACATCCGAGGGATCCACAAAATCAAAGGATGTAGGGTCATCCATCTGAACGAGCCTCAAGGCGTCAAGGCCATGCAGGTCTTGTTCCGGGACTCGTTCAAACCACCGGACGTGCAAGAAATCCACACGTCGCGGTGAATAGTCCTTCATCCCTGGCCCGATGTACTGAACATTAGTGTGATATATTCCGAGAATCCTAGCGTAACAAAACCGATCCGAATCTTCCTCGGACTCTGGGTGATGGAGCAACATGATGTCGCGGTGCTCGGTATTCGGGTTGAAGATATCATTGGCGTGACGAACATCGTACGTCGTGTAATTAATCCGAAGTACGTGATGTCGATAAATGCGATTGTTTTTGAGTACGACATGATCCGAGTTGACAGGTAGGGCACCAAAACCATCTTCGAGCCCAGCAGTGGGAAGGGCGGGATTCGAATCACTACCTGGGTTCGATGCATGGATCATTGCAACGCGAGGCAGTAAATGGTGCTTGAGTTTGAGCACAAAGTCCTGAACTTTCGTGAGTATAGCAGTCGTGGAAATAGCACGTGAAGACCGGTCACCTTAACGGTTGGGTCATTAGATTTTTCCCGGCAAAACGTCCAGACGTCTATAGGATAATTCTGCGATCTTCCTATCTCGTAGTGTTCCTTCGGGTTCTTAGGTAAGGGTTCCAGCAGTGGCATAGGTGCAGCATCACAATCTACTGTCTCGCGGATGCGCCGGATGCGTAGCTGGCGCCTTTCAATTCGCGTGAGCTGTTGAGTTACATTCTTGCGGCTGGTCCGAAGGAACCTTCCCTTTCCAACCCGGTGCTCTCGCTCCCCCTGTGAATGAACGGCAATGAGAAACGATACCACTGTTTCACAAAATCATATATCATACCAATTGCGTCGAATAAGAGTCAGTAGTTCCATACCTTCTGATGGAAGATATATAGTCACCCAGAGCATGTAATTTGTATGTTTGCAAATTCAAAGTTTTCGGTTGACGTGAACCCGTTTGGGAGGATTTTCCGACAGATGTACGTGGCTGTGACTTTTGCTGGCGGCGCATTCGACATTCTGCTTCACGCCTGAGTTCGCGGGTCGGGAAAGTGGGACATGTGCTAGTACTGAATGTACGAAGCTCTCTTCCAAGCGATGCTGTGACGTCATCCATGATCTGGAGGGTTTCGTCAGTATGCATCCTAAGTTTTGCAAGTCCGTGCCAATAGCAAAGTATGTAAAGTAGCTTCAATACCGATGAATTATGTGGTTCCGGAAATAATCCATCAAATACAGGCATGGCACACTGGAGCAATGATCAGGTCAAGCCAAATGATTATTCCGATTTCTAACCTGTAGGATGTCTTCGAAATCATAGGCTGCAGTCCTCTTCATTTCTGACACGTTCCGAGAAAACCGACGGATAGTATCTTGTCCAAAAGTTGGAACCCGGCGGTATCTGAGTGCAAGAATGAGTGAAGAGAATGAAACAGGTCGGGACAATAACAAACCTGCGATCAAGCTCATGTACCTTGCTCTCTTCAAGACATTCTAACATGCGAAGAAGGTGAATGAGGACGGCTTTCCAAACTCCCAGTTCAAATTCATGCAGAAGGTCTACCACTAGCATGACGAAGAGATTGAAACCCAATGGATACAATTTGTCCCTGAATGCATTCTGTACAATAACATTCTCAAAACATCAGCAAACGCTTGCATTAGTATTAGAGAGAATTTTACCGATGTCGGAACCAATGATTCTGGTTTGAGGAGGGCCTCAACCTGAGGCGTCATAATTGCATAATTACTTTCATAAATCAGGTCGCGTGCAGCTTGTATCAATTCGAGGCGTTCCCAATTATCATGACGAGCAAGTAGTTCCCGATTTCGCATATCTTTCACAGTGGCAAGGTTTTGGACCTCACTCATTGGAATTCTACAACGAGGGCAGGGGCAACCTCCGAGATTACGAATGGATGCTATCAGGACCCTGTGAAGGAACAGGAATAAGTATGATTTATGAAGGGCCATTGGGACCTACTTTTCTGGATAGTCGGCAGAGTATGTAAAGATTCGGGGGTAGAAACGGCGTTTCACGCCATCACAACACGTGATCACAACGCCGTGTCTATAAGCCTTGATAAAATCGTCATCAAGAATTGCTTTCCATTGCTCATGGAAGAACTCTCGATGACAATGGGTCATGAGAGTGCTACTCAGAGTCTTCCCTCCAGAATGATGCATCACGAAATCTTTGAATGCATCAGGGAGCTGGGGTGCAACAATGGATCAGTAAAGATAAATGGAAACCGTGGTCACTCACCGTTTGGAAATAAGCAGCATGAGAGCACGAGTTATTTGATGGTTGGCACCGACGATACTTTGACTCGTTGCCAAAATACACGTACAATGGCCAAAGTTTTGCATTGCCGAATGTGGTGAGCTGCGTCGCATCTGACCAGAACATGAACCCGGCGACAATACGAGGTAGATTACACCCAGGCTCTGGAGGTGATTCTTGCAATTTCTTATGGGCATCAAGAAATGCGTTCGAGGTGAAAAGCTCCCCATACACCTTTACGTCCCTGTCCCTGTGAGGTGGACGCCAAAGTAATTCATAAGGCTCGTAATGAAAGTGCGCAGCCTGTACGGGATCCGTGATTTTTTCTTCTAAGATGGAGATAAGAGAACGGTGATAGAAATTTTGCACGGTGTACGACTTGGGCCCTGGATCGGCTAAGCGGTTGTGGAAGGGAACAGATATGGTGATCGGAGAAGATATCCAGGCGTGGTCACTACTCAACCACTCCGGAGTGTCCGAACCCGCATCGGAGTCGTGATCGCCAAGTGCCTTGTTTATGGAGTCCCATGCAACCCCGTGTAAATCGGTAGCATCAAACGTAGGGTTCCCGATGATAGTGAGAAGCTGCTTAAAGCTCTCCCTAGACTTCTGCGCTCCGTGATTCCAATACCAGTCTCCTAAACGCATTGAACTGTCATTTGGGTAAGGATGAAATGGATTTGTCATCTTCGAACGCTGACTCGGAGTACCTTGAGCGGACGGCTGCGCTGAATGTTCTATCGAGGATGGGTCATCCGGATCGTGGGAGGGAAGGCTCTGCGTAGTATAGACACGGAACAAACTGAATTTGTTCATGAGCGTTGTGAATGTTTTAAGTAATGGACGGAACCCAGATAGGGATGAAGCAGTGGGGTTGGATGGCACAGACATTTCCGAACGAGCCCCACTTTCACAGTCGGGTACATGGTGGCGAGTTTCTGGTTCTGCTGGTGCGCATGAATTGATGTCCGGGGGAGGGAGAGGTTGCAGTGACTCAGGAGAGGTGTGCCGAAAGCGTAGTGGTAGGTGGCGAACTCTACGAGGCCGTCGCAGCGCTAAAGGTATGATATCATCCTACAAATATTCAGCGTCGTCGAGCGCTCGTTCCAACCAACCACATACCTCTGAATGATTGACAACATTACCCTGTGCGTTATTGGTCACCAGAGATTGCTGATGCGCACATACAGATGAGGGGACGTCCTGTAAAACATTTTAGATATCACAAAAAAATACTCAGCAATACACACCTGTTGATTGGCGTCACCACGCGGGTCCAGCTCCATCCTGTCGCTGCCATTAGCAATCGCATTGTCGTTTGCACTTGTGGACCTTGAAAGTGATAGCCTGGCTTTTTTGACCTGGTAAACTTCCTTCGCCTTAGCAAGGACGCCAGATAGTCTTTTCTTGCCCTTGCGACAGCTTTTTTCATGTCTGGTGAAGCCTCCGGGGTCCGTGAATGTGCGGCCACAGACACATGTATTCGAGTGAACGATGTCGGACATAGAGGTACCGTGAAGTCCACACGATTCGTCCGAAAACTTACCAACCTCCTGGGACCCTGGGAATAGCCAGATCGGATCAAATCTAGGCTGGATCTCCAGATCGGCGATGTCAGCGTGATGTGTGACAGGATCTCGATGCAATCGATCTCGGCTTTACTAATGTCGCCTCATGCACCACCGGCTGGCGG